>JBBBDQ010001140.1:1195000-1260000 GCA_037127315.1 Ascarosepion bandense
ATATATATTTAATTTTAAAATCCAGTATTTTTCTTTCTTTCTGCATGAGTATGTAGAACTAAAATCGGAATCTATCAGTAAACATTTGCAGTTTTCTAATGTGTGTCCTGATTGATTGAAGTGTTCAGCTATGAGGGAATAAAGGTTGTTTTGGCGTATGCTTAGTTTATGATTATTAAACCGGAATCTAAATCTGTTTCCAGATTCACCAATATATCCACTATTTGGACATGTTGAACAGAAGAGAAGTATATTATATTTTGGCTGTCACAGGTGAGGCGTGGTGGGTGTAATTTGATGTTGGTGTTGGGCATAGAAAATATTGCATCGTTTACTAAATGTTTGCAAACTAAACAGCGAGATTTATCACACTTGTAATTCCCTGATAATTATTGTAATTCACTGATTATTTACGATAAATTTTTATGACGAATATAAATATATAACACTGTTTAATTAGAAACAGAATATCTACTTAAATACGAGTATCGATAAAAAAATGTTCAAACAATTCATTTCAAATTGTCGGTTGTTTATAACCAAGCTTCGTTAAAATTCGTTAATTTCCGTAACATGTTTACATTTGTTGATATTACGATACATTTCAGAGCAGATATGGTTGTTTTGATGAATCGAACATTGTGTTATATAGGCTTGATTAAGCACCTCATTTAGACTGGAGGTCATTTGTGGTCGAGCGCTTAAGACGTTACCAGATCAAATGGTAGCTTCCCCTATGTAGATAGGGGTCAGAGGTTCGAATCCTGCCGAATGACACACATTTTCGTAATAAAAATTTATCGTAAATAATCAGGCCAGTAGATATAAATTTATAATACTGTTTAATTAAAAACAGAATATCTACTTAAATACGAGTATCGATAAAAAATAATGTTCACACAATTCATTTCATATATAGATATATATCTAGTCATCCGCAGACAGATCTATTTCGCTGTATCACAGCTCATCATTTTGATTAGACATCCGATTGCTTTTACCCGGAATTGAAACACGACAGAATTCTACCTCTGAGCTATGGGCGCTCGGTAGAAGGAGGCAGACTTTTTGCGTATTATGTATCATACGCCAATAGTCAGTGTGCGCTAATTCATTACTGAATGTGCCATATGTAAGTGCGAGAACAATATTCTTCTTCTTCAGTTGATACGTTAGGTTTATCTTTGAAGAACAGTATTGTTTTTTCAAAGTCGACCATTCTTCCAGAGTGCTCAATCAGGGTGTGAGAGCGTAAATAGTCATCCGCAGACAGATCTGTTTCGCTGTATTACAGCTCATCAGTACGGTTAGACATCAGATATCAGATTGCTTTTACTCAGAATTGAAACCCGGCCGAACTGGCCTCAGTCGGCGATTCTACCTCTGAGCTATGGGCGCTTGGTAGAAGGAGGCAGAATTTTATAAATGCAAAGTCAATACTCATCCACTAACCACTGAACTCTAGCTCTCTCCCCACCCCTGTATAACCTTCCCTTTCTCTCCACCTATGTATCTGTCATCGCACCTGCTTTCTATTGTTCCTTTCTAACTAGTTTGTACTCCTCACTCTTTTCTAATTAATCTTTTTACATTTATGTAACCCCTGCACATCAGTGGCGTTTCCGCCTTGCTCGGGGTGAAATGGAAAAAAAAACTCTGACTATTGGCGTATGATACCTTTTTTTTTTTTCATTAATGAATTAGAGCACTCTGACTATTGGCGTATGATACCTCATACGCTAAAATTCTGCCTCCTTCTACCAAGCGCCCATAGCTCAGAGGTAGAATCGCCGACTGAGGCCAGCTCGGTCGGGTTTAAATTCTGATGAATGAATTAATGAATTAGTGCTATATATATATAACGCTAATTCATTAATGAATTAGAGCACTCTGACTATTGGCGATTTTTAATAACTGATTTTACCTTCACCGTTTTTCTTTTTAAGAAACGCTCTTGTAACGGTGTTTTATTTGAACTATCACATTGCAGAGAATTTATATATGCGCATTGTATAAATTCACACGAATTATGACGTTTTTCATCCATGGTTGTATGAACCTAAGAGGTATTTCTTCGTGTGGATGCATTTAGTCATAATTTCCGTTCTTTCATTTAACATTTCATCTTTGTTTGGGTATGTCATAATTTCTAATTTTTCTTCTTGGTACAGTCTACATATTTGTCCACCGTTGTAAGGCTTGGCATTTTTTACAATGCTCCACGTTATGTGTGGATCTTTTTCATATTTTGATTTCAATTTCCAGACTTGGTTAGCCAATTTTGTATTGTTTTTTAATTTTTCTACTTTAAATGTAGATCTGTGGTTGAACCACCTGGTCTTAAAGGTGTCTTTGGTTGAGCCCAAATATATTTTGTTTTGGCCATCTGGGTCATATACCTCTGCCTTATAAATTATTTCTTTTGTGTTGCAGAAACCTTGAAGTGGACATTTATTTTTATCCCTGCAGTTGCATTCTTTGTTGGTGGTTTTGCTTTGTACGATGCCATTTAAGTTTCTGGTGTCTTGTTTTTTTTATGAAACTATCTAAATTATTAGTTCAACAATAACTTAGTTTGATTGTGTTTCTGTTGAAAATTTTATTTAATTCTGATTCTTTTGGAAAGTGCTTATCTATTAGTTTAAAAAATATATGTCCTATTTTGGGTTTTACTTCTAAATTAAATGGTAGGGTGAATGGTAGGGTGAAATTAAATGGTAGGGTGATAATATTTCGTTTTCTATAGTTGTTTTTGATTTGTCTGTTTGGTTGAGAATTATATTGTCATATAGGAAGTTTAGTTGGAACACACGTCTAGACCTGACAGAGGAGTACCCATGTTAATATGAAGACGTACGTAGTTCATGCACAATTGGGCTCAAGACATTTTAGTCATATTGCTCGCGATGCAATGGCTAATACGTTGAATAACCGTATATCACGTTGAATACACCGGTGCTCGCTCGATCACCGAAGTTAAGCAACGTTGAGCCTGGTCAGTACTTAGATGGGTGAACGCTTGGGAATACCAGGTGCTGTAAGCGTTTAGTGACGGATGTGCTTTGTGGTGCAGTGGATATCGGCACGGAACAAGAAATCGGTGAGCCGAGTTCGAATTCAACTTGAGTACCTTGCATTCACTTAAGCACTGGTAACCTTGGGAAAAATATTAATCCGTCACTTCCCTCCAGTTATGGGTTAAATAACAGGATGGGGCCTGGAGGTAACCCATCTAGTGTTGGTGTCACAAAAAAAAACACTATTGGTAGCCCTGGCGAAGCGTCAAGTATTCAGCTATTTGACAAGATTATGAATTTCGCTACAAAATAACCGCGCCAGGGTCCCAAATGCACAGGGGATACTGGAGGGGTGTAGTGAGTTATATCTCGGCCAATAGCCGCAAGACGACGACGATGGCTAACATCCACCATGAAAGATGGATACGTATGGAAGGACCGGTTCTATGCTATGCGTATTTTTCCGACCTCAATTCTTTGTGCTTTTAACTGTGATGTAATCCAAAAGAATGGGTTTATGCAGCAGATATTAATAATGCAGAAACGCTTCATGGATGTGTCATGGGGTAGAGAGCTGCGAAGCCATTCAACAACGTGTCAATGATCCGAAGGATTCATGCGTGTGTAGAAGCAAGCAGAGGACATTTTGAAAATTTGCTATGAGTTGAGGTACAACAATATCTGTTTGGACATCTGTCTATATAGATTTTTTTGCTTGTTTAATGTCAGGTTGTAATACCCAAAAGTTGTGTATATATATATATATATATATATATATATATATATATATATTGTAATTTTGTTAATACAATGATTTATAAAAGCATTATATCCCTAAACAAAAAAATCATGTTTTAGAACAATACTGTTCTTCAAAGATAAACCTAACTTATCACTTGAAGAACAAGAGTATTGTTCTGTGACATGAAAAATTTGTGTAATGATAATATGCTTTTATAATCCATTGTAATAAAAAGAATACAATATTAAGTTCTGTTCTGTATCGAGCACACTTTGTGAAGATAAATGCTTGAAAATGATTTTAATCTACGTGTTCTATCACTTTCTTATATATATATATATATATATATATATATATATATATATACGGGTTAATAACCCACTTAATAACCCACGGGTTAATTAACCCACTTTTTGGTTAGTTTAGTATCGAGCACTTTTCTTTCCTGATGGTTCGTTCCGTTCGAGGGTTTTTTTTCTTTACTGTGAAGAACCGTATGTATTGTCGGTCCTACGCAGTTTTCTTTTTTTTCCCCTCTTTGTCCAAAGCTCTATAGCCGAGGACAATAACGGAGTTAGATTCTGCTGGTTATTCGTGGTCTTTAAAAATTACTTGTGTAACATTTTAAGATTAGAATACGTACAGAGTCGGTTTTATTATTATTATTATTATTATTATTATATATATATATATATATATATATACTCTTAAATATAAGAGACAGTGAATGTCTATTATGTTCAGCTATTATTCAGCTGAAATTAAAGCCAAAATACGACGTTTAGAACGGCTCATGATTAAACATAATAAACATTCATTTTCTCTTATATTTAACAGTATATGTTTAAAATTTATCTGCTGCCTCGATAAACTATACATATAATTTAGAACATGTTCAAATTACAATCTACTACAAAGTGTACATTTTGTTTTGACATTAAAGTGACAATGTCTCATCAGGTAATAAGCGTTTACCATCCGATGAAACATTGTCCTTTCAATGTCGAAACAATTGTATACTTTGTAGTAGATTGTATTTTGAACATGTTCTAAATTATAATTTATAATAAATATTCATAGTTTTTTCTTCTCTCTCGCCCTATCTATCTATCTATCTATCTATCTATCTATCTATCTATCTATCTATCTATCTATCTATCTATCAATCTATCTATTTTATCCTGCTCGCATGTATCTATATATTTATTTAATCTTGTCATATATATATATTTAACTACATGTGATATGGCTACTCAACCTTAATCATCATCATCATCATCTCTCTCTCTCTCTCTCTCTCTCTCTCTCTATATATATATATATATATATATATATATATATTTCGCTAGACTGACTATGATACACAACTACAAAAAATATTTATTTCTTCAAGTGATATTTTTAATGGATACCCATTTTTTGCGCAGACTGCATTATCTCTACCAGCCTGAAATCTTAAGAAGTAAATGAATCAAGCTTACAATGGCCGTGAGTTCGCTTTTGTGTTTAAAATTTGCATGTAACGTACTTTAATGAGCAAAGCAATGTAATTCTTAGCCTGTTATCTGAATCGTCCCTGAAAACCTCGTAATCACAGTGTCACATAGAAGATGCTCAACATTTATTGTTAGACTCAGATTTAATTTTAATTTAATTTAAAAATCTATCATCTCTTTGGATTTTATATGATTTCTTTAAACGAAATAACCTATCTTTTATCATGTAATGCCTTAGATTTGGAAATGGTTAAAAAATCAAGTAAAAGAATCAGCATTTCAGGAATATGCAAGGTAGGGCATTACAAATGAAGAAAGACTTGTACCTATGCTTCATGGATTACGCGAAAGCATTCGACAAAATACGACACAAAGAATTGATGGAAATGCTAGGCAACCTCGACATTTTCGGCAAAGACATAAGAATAATCAAGAATCTCTACTGGCAGCAAACGGCCTGCATACGGACAGGTAACGACCTCAGATACACAAAGATAGAAAAAGGCGTAAGACAAGGATGTGTCTTTTCACCGGATTTGTTCAACCTATACAGCGAGAATATTTTGAGGACCCTAGATGACACACCAGGATTTGTTATTGGAGGCCACAACCTGAACAACATAAGATACACGGACGATACAGTACTGATTGCGGACACGGAAAGTAAACTGCAAGATCTCATACAGAAAGTAGCAGTGGAGAGTGACAAGAAAGGACTACAAATAAAATTTAAGAAAACTGAGTGCATGGTCATCAGCAAAAGATACAACCCAAAATGCCAAATACAGGTAGGGGATAACAGAATCAAACAAGTCCAAGAATTTAAGTACCTAGGAAGTGTTCTAACAGGAGATGGAAAGTGCGACACGGAGATCCGAAGGCGAATTGGCATGGCAAAGGACGCGTTCCAGAAGATGAGCAAAATACTAACACACAGGAAAATCTCAATAGAAACGAAGAAAAAAGTGCTAGACTGCTACGTGATGTCAGTTCTTCAATACGGCTGTGAATCAATACGGCTGTGAATGCTGGACAATATCATCGAAAATGAGGACAAAACTGGAAGCGGCCGAAATGTGGTTCTACAGAAGGATGCTACGGATATCGTGGACTGAGCATACAAGCAACGACGAAGTGTTAGAAAGAATGGCAACAAAAAGGAAATTGATGCTGAGCATCAGGAAGAGACAACTGAAGTTCCTGGGACATGCAATGAGGAAGGAGAGCCTGGAGAACCTGATACTGACTGGACAGATAGAAGGAAGGAGAGACAGAGGAAGGCAGCGGATAACATATTTGCAGGGTCTGATCAAGTGGATGACGGAACGGGGGTTGCCAGGAGCAACAAGAACAAACATACTAAGAGCCACAAGGGATAGGGAGACGTGGAGATCCATGATCGCCTACGTCCTGATGGGACAGGGCACATAGAAGAAGAAGAAGAAAGCTCTCTTCGATAGATATTGCTAAATCAAGTAAGAGAAACAGAATGTTTGTTTGGAGAACTATCAGTTTGGGTGACGATCAATATATTCAACGAGAATGCGGATTTGAAAAACAACCAAGGAGAAGGTCGACGTCTAACTACTCGAACCACAATGCTCATCAAATCCGCTCCGAAGAATCTGAAGAGGTCTTTCTGAAATCTTTCTCAAGAGGTAAATGTGTCCATTGAAACCATGTCAACCATTCTCCATGAAAGCCTTAACACGTCTTCTTACAAACGCCAAGAAAAACTGTTGTTATCTTCGAGTTCTGTGGAGAAATGTTCAAGATATAAAGTTTTTACTCGAAAATATTCAAACAATGCACACCATCGTTCTTAGCTTTTTGGATAGGATCAAAGTGTAGTTTCTGCCCTCGGCTCGGGTGGCTTTGGCCTTCTGGGTCCGAAATGACCAAATAAGACCAGTTTAAGACCAGTTTAGGCCGGTTTTGAACCTATCCACCGCGGTGCGTTCGTGTGGAAGGATCTGGAAGTGATATATATATATATATATATATATATATATATATATATACCTGATAAATGTTTAACACAACCCCTCGTATATATGTGTTCGATTTCATCCATGGAGAATCCTAAAGATGCTAAAATTTATTTCTGAAATATCTTGAACATTTTTAAAAAGCGCTTTTACAATCACCTTTCACTCTTTAATAACAAGGACATGTAAAATTTGACATCACTTTCTAAGTATTTTTGGAAGTTAAAAAACGAAAATAAAACACCTAAAGTTAAATGGAAAATCCTCAAACAGGCCAGAACATCTAAATCGGTAAAGGACCCGTGTTTCCTTTGTCTTCAAGAAAAAATGGAAATAATCAAATACATGAGTGGCAACATACTATTAAACCAGAGGCATGAAAACACCAAAAACTACAAAAGCCAAAGTTAAGATCCCTAGAGACGATAAAACTTTATAATATTAACAACACTCTTACATCAAATTTTACCTTTATTTCATATCCCAAAATGTGATCTAATTTAAAGTTTTATATTAAAAAGAGGTTTTATAAATTTTAAATTAAGGTTAAATATAAAAAAAATAGGTTAATTATAAAAACTAAGTTTTAAAACAAAAATATTTGTAGTCGTATAATTCACTAATAAAGGTATGTTTACCAAATAGCAATTTCTATTCCTGCTTTATCGCACCCACTCCTGCTTCTCCCCACCCCATATACATTTCTTTTTTTCTCCTTTTATTAAACCCAAAAAACTGACCATAAAAGCTGTAAAGGACCATGCCTTGTCTTCTAATGTTAAATATGTCTATAAAATTTTCAACACGTCCATTAATCACCTATATCCACTACCTCTTCCCTCTTTTCGTTCAAATTCCAACTGACAACTTACAAACCTTATTTTCCATTTCCCACCCCCACCTACCCCTCACTCACAATTCGACAAATATAAGATAAAGAATTTCCATTTCTTTTCACACTACCTGATGAGTCATTGTCCTTTCAATGTCGAAACAAAATGTACACTTTGTAGTAGATGATAATTTGTACATGTTCTAAACTATAATTTATAATAAATATTCATAGCTCTATTTTATAACGAGCACTGTTTTAAATTTTAAATTAATCTTTTGAAGGTTGTCAATTTTTTCTTCGTTCCTTACTCACTTTGATATATATATATATATATATATATATATCCAAATGAGTAAGGATATATATATATATATATATATATATATATATATATGGCCAACAAACTATTTCTATGCAGATTTCATTAAAAATGAATGACAAGGTTTTATCATTAAATGTTTATATAATTTTTCATGTATTCTGATGATTTCTTTATTTTCGACTCAAATTATATAAGAATTATCCAAAGGTTTTGTACTTTCGAGCACTTTTTGGCTATACATTTAGCCATTATCAAAAATTGAATTGAAACTGTTTGAGATATGGTTGAGAAATGAATTAGTCGTGAAATTTGAAAGCTGCCTAGATTCACTCAATGTCGGACTTAAGAATATATTCGACCACTGCCATAAAGCTTCCTTTTTTTTATAGTTAGTATGCATTTAATTTTGCTAGACAATGCTACTATCGGTATTTTGATGTATTTTTCTTTTTTTGCTAACAATCAGTACCACAAGCAAACAAGCCCAAGCATTAATAAAATAATTTATCGTCAAATTGTTTGTTATTATTAGGAAGAAAAACAAAAATATATTTTTTTTTATTATTGTAAATTTTTAAATCTTCTTCGCACTTTCAAAATTTTAAAATAATTTTTTTACGTCAGTGGGTTAGATAATTTTACTTTTTCGCGATTTTTGTACAGGTGGCAGCACACTGATTTGGGAATTCTTGCAAAAATCAAATAATTGTCGGATTTTAATAAAAAATTACAGGACTTATTAAGAAATAAATTATTTTTAATTTTTTTTTTTTAGAAAATCATGGTAAAAATATCTATATTTTTACATGGGTTACTCTCTTCCACTTATTTAAATTCGCGAAATAACATAATTGTTTGTATTAGTTAAAAACAGCACCAATAGGAGACGGCAACTCCTCAATCTTTTCATATTTCCCGAAAATGTTCTCTTCAACGGAAAATAAAAAGAGAAAAAACAATAAACTGTGACATTATTCAATTAGAAAAGTTTTTGATTACTTTTATATATAAGATTTATTAAGGACATTATCATCTTAAAACAAAAAACAATTTCATTTCACATGAACAGTTTTTTTATTTTATTTTAAATACAATACTTTATCAATCGTTTAAAACTCTGCATTAACATTAATTTATCTTATATTGTTATTTACTGAAATATATATTAATGAATCAATAAATTGAAGAGTTTGATACAGATCATTCCGCCACAAGATATAACAAATAATTTAATTTTCTCTTTAGTGCATAGGCTAATCCCTTGTTTCCTGTTTAGGATGCGGTTTCCGGTTTTCTCTTTTCCAATCTTTTCACACTTTTCTTTATTTTTTCAATTGGAGTAGATAGACTAAACTATCGCCCGGTTCACACTGCACCCACATCTATTGAACAGGTGAAGAGGCTCATCCCTTGTTTCCTGTTTAGGATGCGGTTTCCGGCTTTCTCTTTTCCAATCATTTTACTTTTACCTAGCCCCCTGCGCATCAGTGGCGTTATCGCCTTGCCTGGGGTGATATGATTAAAAAAAAAAATTCCTATGTATTGTCGTCCATAAATAACATTATTATTAAAAGGTCACGTGTTTTTAGGATTATCCCCACTTCCCGGAAAAATTAAACTGTTTTTAGTCATTGTGTTATTCCTTTTTATTTCCTCATTCATTTCTGTGTTTCATCGTGTTTGCATCTCAACCTGCTTTGCAAATCATCCCTTCAAAATTTTAAAGTATATTTTACTTTTTGAATTCTTATTTCGCTAAATTATATTATGTTAATTCTGGTCGACCATACTAAGCTTTTCAATACGTCAAGCTGTTAGTTATCAATAAACAAGGAGAAAAAAAACCTCTGTAAGAAATGCTTGTATACTAAGTTTCATGCTATAAGGAAATAACTAGTTGCTTAAAATTATAATGATTTAAATTTAAATTTGCTAATTGTTCTCATATAACATGTCAGAGATGTATATTTTATTTTTGTAAAATGTTTAAAACCGAGAATTACCTTTTGCTTACAAATGTGCTAATATGCAAAATATGCAAAATTTTAATGATTTTACTGAAAACGCCCAAATAATTAGGATTACAATCAATACAATTTCTATTTGAAATATTCCAGAGTATTTTACTTACCGGAAATAGTTAACTTAATCATTTTTCTTTCACTTAAAACTAAAATGAAAGATTCATGAAAGCCATATATTTTATTAAAATTGATTTTAAAACAGAGGTATAGAAAATTTACTTCAAGTACTTCTTTAACATAGTATAAACTATAACATGTTATAGCTTTTTCTGTATGTTTGGTGTTGCTATATATATATATTTGAAAATATGTTTAGTGGTACAAAATTTAATTACCGCTATAAACAGACAAAAATATTATTTGTTACCACTCATAATGATGGTATTTTTTAAAAATAAAATTGAAGAATAGGCTGGCCAACCTGTTTCGCACCTGGGTCACCAGAGCCAAATTGAGGTGAGTAACGAAATTAGCGTTTAAAAAATTGGAGATGATGTAGAGAGGGAGGGAAAGACTAAATGGATATGAGTTGGAGGCCAAATATATGCTCTCTGTTTCTCTCACTCTTTCTCTTTATATATATATATATATATATATATATATATATATATATTTCTTTATTATACGTTTATAATAAAAACATAGTTTACTGCAACTCAAGAGCGATTGTGTTTCGTTACTATCTTGTTAGCACCTCATCAGGCAGTGAAATATTTTTTTACTGTAAGCAATTATTGTATAAAGAAGCTTAGAAAACAACACAATATTTTACCAAATCCAGAGAATTAAGATAGGGGGTTAGTTTTGTAGGTTTATCTCAGCTATTAAATAGAAAATCAGGTCATGATAGGAGAAATTTGATTGTAAGTGTAAAGGGTGTCTTCAGGAAATTTCGAAGTCGGCATGAACCTGCTCAGTTAGTGACAAAGTTTTTGCACTAAAACTATATGTATATATACTTGAAAATATGTTTTTAAAACCTAGAATTTTCTTTGCTTACAAATGTGCCAATATGTCAAAATTGGCTGATTTTAATGATTTAACTGAAAACGTCCAAATAGAATTACAATCAATACAGTTTCTATTTGAAATATTCCAGAGTATTTTACTTACCGGAAATAGTTAACTTAATCATTTTTCTTTCACTTAAAACTAAAATGAAAGATTCATGAAAGCCATATATTTTATTAAAATTGGTTTTAAAACAGAGGTATAGAAAATTTACTTCAAGTACTTCTTTAACATAGTATAAACTATAGCATGTTATAGCTTTTTCTGTATGTTTGGTGTTGCTATATATATATATTTGAAAATATGTTTAGTGGTACAAAATTTAATTACCGCTATAAACAGACAAAAATATTATTTGTTACCACTCATAATGATGGTATTTTTTAAAAATAAAATTGAAGAATAGGCTGGCCAACCTGTTTCGCACCTGGGTCACCAGAGCCAAATCGAGGTGAGTAAAGAAATTAGCGTTTACAAAAAATGGAGAAGATGTAGAGATTGAAAAAATAAATTAATATGAGTTGGAGGCCAAATATATGCTCTCTCTGTTTGCACAGAGAGGTCTTTAAAACTTAAATGTAGATGGCCTCCAAAACTTTGGGGTTGTAACTTGAGTGGGACCAGCTTAAGATTGAAAATGTGTCTACACTGAAGCTAGCGGTAGAATTATAGCTATTAATAAGGTTCGCAATAGAAGATTCATATGTATTGCTTATCCAATCAGGAAAGGAATAGTCCAAATTCCGGTTTTTTGTGGGGACGTGCGGTTTAATTTTACAATCTAGTCTTTGTTTAGTTCTTCCTATGTTGTTCCATTCGCAACTACATTTAAACATATAAATCAATGAGCTTTTATATTTTAGGGAGAGAACATCCTTCCAATTAGAAGAAAAGACAGATAAAAAAAACTACACGAGTATTAGCAGCAAATTAACATTGTCAAACTGCAACCGAAACCGCTTAGCAGATTTATCGCTCTCACAACCAAGCTAAGGAAGGCGTAATTACACTGGACATCTTGGTATTATTGCTTGTTTTATCTATTGAATTCCAATACCTTATTCCTAATCACTGACTGGACAAAATCTAATGAATACGCATTATTACAGTGTGCTGGTAATAAACCTGAGTTTATCATCCAACATAGTTTCAGAGCAGATCATCAAGGCCCTATAAGTAAGGGTCTTAAATTAATTATACGTTTTTAGGGACAAAAAGAGTTCCACCTGGTATACAAACCAGTAAATGTTGGTTTTTCGATAAAGTAAAGTTAGAAAACTAGAGGAAGATTTGCTCACCAAAACATCAAGAAAAGGAAGAGAAAAATTAATCTCCTTCACATTAATATATATATATATATATATATATATATATATATATATATATATATATATATATTGTAATAGTTGTTACAATGGTTTATAAATTCATAGTACCACTACACACAAATTTTCGCGTTTCGAAGCTGCTTTGCGCGCTTCTCATCGGGTGACAAAGTTGGAATGAAATTTTTGTCACCCGATGAGAAGCGCCAAAGCAGCTTTCGAAACGCGAAAATGTTTGTGTAACGATTCTATGAATTTATAAACCATTGTAACAATCATTACAATATAACGCTCTTCGTTGCATCGAGCACTCTTTATAAAAGTAAATGCATGAACAACAGGTTAAAAAAGCAACGAGTTCTACAACTTAGTTACAATATATATATATATATATATATATATATATATATATATATATACTAGCAGTATAGCCCGACGTTGCTCGGGTGTAATGAAATCTTTAAAACTAATCCATGGTCCTGGAGCTCAGATTCTGTGGACGTTGGCACGAAAAACTAAAAAGCAATAGTTGTTTCCAGTTAAAGCGAAACCGTAGACTGAAAGAAAAATGAATGGATGCATGTCAAATTTTGATTTCCTGGTATCGATATCAAATAAGTTTTTTTCGT
Organism: Ascarosepion bandense; assembly: GCA_037127315.1. Lineage (NCBI taxonomy): Eukaryota > Metazoa > Mollusca > Cephalopoda > Sepiida > Sepiidae > Ascarosepion > Ascarosepion bandense. The sequence continues at coordinate 1,208,390 of JBBBDQ010001140.1, forward strand.
CGTAAACTGAATTTTGAAGACTAAGTAAGTCCTCCGGTATCATGGCTGAGACTAAGGACTACAATAATACCTACTTAGAGCAAAACCCGAAGCAAAAACTAAAATAAAAGGGCTGGAAAAAATACAGACATACAGGCAGATAAACAGACACACACACAAACATCTTACCTTTTATATATATATATATATATATATATATATATATATATATATATACATCTGTGTGTGTATGTGTGTGTAATAAAAATGTATAGCATTTTCCATCCGTCAAATCATTTAATAGATAATTAAATTTTTGCACTTGTTTAATTTTCTTATCTCCAAGTTGCAATTCACTTGTTGGAATATTTATTTTGCTGACATCTCTCACGAGTGAATCCCATGTAAATAGCTTTTTTTACTCTTTTTGAAGCGGGTTCCAAATGTTAATTTCTTAATTTTTAATAACGTACAAAATCTCTTGATAATTACGCCGCTTCAAATGACACCATAGCATTTACAACGTTGATTATCGATTATCCCAGGCACCGGGCTTGGCTACAGAGCGAGCCTTGGGACCGAGGGCCGTAAGATGAAAGAAATATGTTTGCCAGGCGACGGGTTTATGCGTGATACTAAAGTTGATTCAATTTCATTGAGACGACATCGATCAAAAACAATTTTTGAAAGACTAAAATAAAATTAATTTATACATGTGCGAGAAAAAAAACTATTAATTGCAATTAATTATGCAAGGAAATTGGGAGAAGAAAAAAAGAAAGAAAGAAAGGAAACACTGAATCATTTAAGTGGGAATTTCATTATGAATAGATTTACACGAGGAAAATCGATGGCGAAATTAATTTGGAATAAAATATATATGAATAATAGAATTTATAATAAAAATGTATATTCTCAGTTGATTTCGTTATAAATTACTGTATCAAAGATTTTACAATAAAGAGATTATAGAATATATTTCAGGGGAAAAAGATGAAAAATGCTGTATAAAAATGTTTTCAGTAAAAAAAATGAATTTACATTAAAATCTATTTTACTATTAAATTCAATAAGGATATATACTTGGTGTATGAGTGCAGTATGAAAAGGTTTTACGATGAAAACATGACAGAATGGTAATAATAAGATATAAAAGGGATTTCTTTTCTATAAAATATTACTGGGAAATGGTTTCATGATGAAACGAATTGTGAAACGGTTTTACTATAAAAATTCGTTGGGAAGTGATATTAATGCAAAATGCACTGGAAAATAGTTTACTATAAAAATGCATTTGAAAATGATTTTCATATAAAAATGCATTGGGAAATTATTTTAATATAAAAATGCACTGAGAAATTATTTTAATATAAAATGCATTTAAAAATGATTTTAATATAAAAATGCATTGAGAAATGATTTTAATATAAAAATGCATTGAGAAATTATTTTAATATAAAATGCATTTAGAAATGATTTTAATAAAAAGGGCAACCAGAAATTATTTTGATATAAAAATGCATTGAGAAATGATTTTAATATAAAAATGCATTGAGAAATTATTTTAATACAAAATGCATTTAGAAATGATTTTAATATAAAAATCTATTGGCAATGATTTTAATATAAAAATACATTTAGATATGTCTTTATTATAAAAATGCATTGGGAAATAATTTTAGCACTGGGAAGTGATTTTTTATAAAAGTGCATGAATATGACTTATTGATAAAAATCTATTAGGAAATTAATTATTAGGAAATGATTTTATCATAAAAATGCATTGGAAAATGATAAAATTATTTTCTAATGCATTTTTCATATTAAAAATATAAAATTGCATTCGAAAATTATAATATAAAAAAAAATCATTGGAAAATTATTTCTATAAAAATGCATTTGGAAATGATTTTTCGATAAAATTAATTGGGAATTTAATTTTATACAAAAAGAGATTTTACTTCACTTTTATTTTTACTTTTATTTTACTTTTATTTTTACTTTTATTTTTATTTTTTTATTTTATTTTTATTTTATTTTTATTTTATTTTTACTTTTATTTTTACTTTTATTTTCATTTTATTTTACTTCACTTTTACTTTACTTTTATTTTTACTTTTTTTAAAAAAGAGATTTTTTTTCATTCCAAATGAATTTGGAATTTATTTGTTATAAAATGCATTGGAAAATGATTTAAATATAAAATACACTGAGAAATGATTTTAACGTAATAATTTCACCATAAAAATAAATTGAAAATGATTTAAATTAAAAAATACCCTTAACAATGATTTTATTATAAAATTGCATTCGGAAATGTTTTACTATAAAAATGAACTTGGAAATGATTTCACGATGAAAAAAACATTTGTAAATGATTTTACTTTTAAAGTTAAAACAAGGTATTAGAATGGGAAACAATTTACCATAAAGCGCATGTGCAAATCATGTTAATAATAAAACGAATTGTAAAAAGTATTTTATTATAAAAATTCATTAGGAAATGATTTTAATATTAATATGCATTGGGAAATAATTTTGATATAAAAATGCATTATGAAATGATTTTACTTTAAAAATGGATTTTATATATATATATATATATATATATATATATATATATATATATTATCCTACGTCTATGGCACAACTTGAAGTTTCATGCGTTATGCGATGATCAGGTGCATATTTCAAACTGACAGTTTAATATATTTTAATTTATGTTCACGCGATGTTCATGAGAATTAAATCTTATAAATTTAAGTTACCGCTTTTTAACAACAAGATAAAACATTTAAATATTCTAAGGTTAAGAGTAAATAAAAACTGAAAAATTTAATATTAATATTCAAAATAAAATAAAAAATAATAAAAATAATAAAATGTAGGGAGAAGAAGTCAAGGAAGGGTAAATCATTATATATATATTGAAATATAAATGGAGCCTTGTGAAAAGGCAAATTGAAATAGCGAAAGAAGTTGTCTTTCAACACATCACCATCAAGTATATCAGACGGTATGAACGGATCCTACACAAAATTAATAGACAAAACTTGTCTATATTATTCAATGAAACCTGCATTAATATATATATATATATATATATATATATATATATATATATAAATGTGTTGGCCCCTATCGTTAAAAGTGAGCGCAGAATATTCAAATCGATATGTCGTCTAAAATGACGGCAACATATATATTGATGTGCCTACCCTAGAGTATCTTACATTAAGACATGAGAAAAACAAAACAAAAAAAACTACGCCTTGTAAGAGACAGGAAGATATATATACTATAGTGATCTACAGACAGACATTTTTCGCTGTATTACAGCTGATCAGTACGGCTAAGACTCCTGTCACTTCCTAACCCAGGATTGAAACCCGACTGCATTGGCGTCAGTCGGCGATTCTACGAGCGTCCAGTAGAAGGATACAGGCTTTTTAGCGCGTATCAACACGCCCAATAGCTAGCGTGCTCCAGTTCATAATCGAATGAGCGGTGCGTAAATGCCGGAGTAGCTACTGTTTACAAAGTCTACCACTCTTCCAGAGTGCTCAATCAGGGTGTGAGAGCGTAAATACTATAGTCATCCGCAGACAGAGCTGTTTCGCTGTATCAGTCGGCGATTCTACCCCTAGGCTATATATATATATATATATATATATATATATATATATATATATATATATATCTTTTTTCTCACTGAAACCAAGTAGTGTATAAATGTTGTTCTACAGAAGGATGCTTCGGATATCATGGACCGAGCATGTGAGCAACGATGAAGTGTTGGAAAGAATGGAAACGAAAAGATCAGGAAGAAACAAACTAAAGTTCCTGGGACAGGCAATAAAGAAAGAGGGCTTGGAGAACCTGATACTAACAGGCCAGATAGAGGGAAAAAGAGACAGAGGAAAGCAGCGGATAACATATTTGAAGGAGCTGAGCATGTGGATGACAGAACGGGGGTTGCGAAATGTTACCGGAGAAAGCGTGCTAAGAGCCACCAGGGATAGGGAAACGTGGAAGGCCATGATCGCCTACGTCCTTAAAGAACAAGGCACATAGAAGAAGAAGAAGAAGAAGAAGAAGAAGAAGAAGAAGTAGAAGAACAACAACAACAACAACAACAAGTACGGGATACTCTTCTGCCCGCTCATGTTTATTTCGAGATATGGTAACCCAAGGGTGTATCAAGTATGGCACTTAACTGACTGACTGATACACTTTCGTCCATTTTGCGTTTCGCATGTGCATAATTCATTGTTAATTGTTTTATATATGTGTGAATCAAATATACATAATATATATATATATATATATATATATATATATATATATTGTAATGGTTTATAAAATCATAATATGACTATAAAAAAATTTTCATGTTTCAGAACAAAACTGTTCCTCTTCAGGTGATATATACATGTTCTTTCACTTTTTTGTAATGTATATATATATATTCATAAGAAAATGTGAACTCCTATCACACACAAACAAGACGATGCTTGAAGAAGTTCGCGACACCACAAACACCTGTAACGAGTCAGACGGATATATATATATATATATATATATATCCGTCTGAATCTTTACATAAAACATTTATTAGTCTGAAAAATTCTTCTATTAAGGAAACCTATCGCCGGAGAGCTGATTTTGTCATTCGATTACGCACTCTATAATAAGCTAGATGAATTTGTCTATGTTATCGGATTTTGATCTTTCCATATCCTTTGCATAAATAGGTTCCATATCTGGAAAGTAAGAATTTTATTTGGGTTTTTTCTTTTTTTCGAACACAGTTTTTGCTTTGTTTGTTTCTTTTTTTTTTATTCCCCTTTTCCCTTTTGGTATTACCTTTTGGGATTGACGACTAAATTTACCGTTTTGTTAACTGTAGGACTTAATGATTTTAGTCATTATTAGTGATACTGTTTTCTTGGTACGTTTTACAATAATAATAATAATATATATATATATATATATATATATATATATATATATATATATATATATAGATAGATAGATAGATAGATAGATAGATAGATAGATAGATAGATGTATATATGTATGTATGTATGTTTGTATATATATATCTTTTAAAAATATGCCTTTCTGAATATATGCATGTTACTTTAAGAATAAAATTTTTGAATAGTCACAAGATGAGAGAACTATTTCAGTTGAGATGCTGATCTCCAACTAAAAATGGAAGTAGATTGTAATCAGAAAGTTTGAATATAAAAACTTGACTGGAATGAAGATATGATGTACTTTCTATTTTATTCATTCATTTATTTTTATAAATCCACGTATCTAAAATAGAAATCTAATATAAATAAATGAAGTTGGTTTGCTGTCTGACTGGTTATCATTCTGTCTATCGCTGTGGTGCAACTGAAAAGGCCTCGTCCAGATCCCCATAGCTGATCGTATAAGCAATCGTCTGAGCTTAAAATAACACTCATCCTAAAAGATTGATTCAAAGCCCCATCTTGTCTACAAAATGCTATCTTATGTTGAGCACATTTTCCCTGGCAAATGGCTACTATACGGGATCTGATAAAAAATGAGAGCCAAAGAGAGAGGCTGCTTGATACAGATTAATCTTGAATTATTCTGTCGTGCATACAAAGTAAGTTATAACATTCTTGCTTGCTTAAGTTTTCATTTATCGCAATGCTTAGAAGGAAAGTGTGTAGAATGGGGTCGTCTCACCAAAACACTGAAGTTTCATTAGTGATCATGGCTTGTGCGACATTACCCAGGTCTGACAACCAGTATATTTTGCGGTGTTATTCTCTTTCGAAAAACCAAATCCCATGTAAAAGGAATAATACTTCAAGACGTTGAAAAACTCCAAGAGAATGTGACGAATGTTTCTGATGATCATCTCCAGATTATCCATTGTATGAATAACCTTGAGAAGATAATCCAAAAACATAAAAAAAACGTAACAGAATTTTAACTAAATATAACAACCTAAGCATTCAACAACAACCTAAAAATTAATGATCACAATAACAATATTCGCAATTGTCGAAATCCTATTTAGTGTACAGTACAAAAGAAATGTCTGATTCTATATTCTATCTATGCTCTATTACTACCATAGAAAACCCTACATTAAAAATGTTGTATCAGTTGTACCAAGAACCCTTTTAAAATTCACTATTATTTGCACATCTCATCATTTAGTATTTTTACCGCAATAGCACTTCACTTTCTGCCTATTATTGGAAGCCAATAAAACCCCTACCGTAAAATGGAAATTTTCTAAAAAAAAAATCGAGTTTGTAATTCTTTACATGAGCCATGTTTTCTATGTTGACAGAGAAAATTGCAAATTATTAAATTCCCAAAATTAAACCTGCTAAAGAAACGTAGCGAACTAATATTCTTCTGTCATCATTGTCTAAAACAGGGGTCAGCAACCCCCGGCCCTCGTGCCACATCCGACTCGTGAAGAAGTTTTTAGGCCCTCCAACTTAACACCTCGATAGTAATTATCTAATTAATTTGCTGAGTAATTAGCAAAGAAATTATCAGTTAGAGTTCAGCGATTTGCAATGCCATGATTTTTTAAAATAAAAAATTAATTTCAAATCAACTGCTGACTTTCTTAAAAAATTTATTTTGGCAAAGCGGAAAATATAAAAATCTGTTGAATAATGCGAAAATGATGGTATCATTATTTGGAAGAGTATATGCTGGATTGCTGCCATTTATGGTCAGGTGCCCCTGCCGTTCTCCTCAGTGTTCTTGACAAGCTCCAAAGGAGAGTCTGTAATGTGATAGGTACTGATCTGGCGACTCGACAGCAGCCACTTTCCCATCGTCGAAATGTGGCCTCCCTCTGTCTCTTCTATAAATACTTTCATGGCTTCTGCTCGGATGAGCTTAAGTCACTGATGCCTCCTCAACAGGTGTTTACCCGTTCAACCAGACTGGCAACTGGGTCCCACCCATTCACAGTCAGGATAGCCAAACGCAGACGACAATTCTACTCCTGCAGCTTCCTCTCTCGCACGTCCCGCCTGTGGAACTCACTCCCGTATTCTTGCTTTCCTGACGGCTACGACCGCCAGAAATTTAAAAGCAAAGTTAATACTCACCTACTAACCACTGGCCTCTAGCTCTCTCCCCTCCCCTGTATAACCTTCCCTTTCTCTCCGCCCATGTATCTGTCATTGCACCTGCTTTCTCAGCTTTCTATTGTTCCTTTCTAACTAGCTTGTACTCCTCACTCTTTTCTAATTAATCTTTTTACATTTATGTAACCCCCTGCACATCAGTGGCGTTTCTGCCTTGCTCGGGGTGAAATGATTAAAAAAAACAAAAAAAAAACAACCCTTTTACGAAAAAGAAATATATTAAAAATCGTTTAAGAACAAGGTTGGTTGATGACTACTTGGATGAAGTTTTGTTCCTGTCATCAACAAATACAACGAATGTGGAGAAGTTGTCGAACAATAAAAAAGAAACAAATGTCTTATTAGATAATTTGCGATTTCTAACTGTATTTTGTTGTTTTAAGGAATTTGCATTTTTTGTTGAGTGTGTTAGCCGTTATCCTGTTAGTCTTGCAATAAAATGAAGGACCTTGTTTAAATAATATAACATCAACTTCATTGTTATTTCTTTAAACGCCCAGACGATGGAGGATTACCGGACGGAGCGGTCTGAGGTCGAGACAATTTATTACAATACATTTGATATCATGGCCCTCCTTCGAGAATTTGCATAGCTGTCTGGGCGGCTCTCTCCAAAAGGTTGCCGACCTCTGCTCTAAGTCATCTCTCCTTATTATATGCCAAAGATAATTCAGTTTATCTTTCGTATTGTTAGTAACTGCTTACGTCTCTGTTCTGTTCGCTTTAAAACATACTTTAAAAGAAAGAAAGAAAGAGAAAGAGAGAAAGAGAGAACGAGAAAGTGAAACAACGCTAGAGAACAGTATTTTTAAACTTTCATAGTGTTTAACTCCAGTTTGGGGGTAGACTATTTGCCCATAGCTGGGACCCTAACAGGTGCTACCACTCCGGGTCAGGGTGGACCTGGAAACTTTCCAATCAGAGGCCTTGTTGCCGGATGCAGTTTACCGTCATGCCCAAGAACACATTATTTGGAAGAATATATACTAGAGAACAAACTTTTTACGAAAAAGAAATATATTAAAAATCGTTTAAGAACAAGGTTGGGTGAAGACCACTTGAATGACGTTTTGTTCCTATCATCAACAAATACATCAACTGATGTGGAGAAGTTGTCAAACAATAAAGAGAAACAAATGTCTTATTAGATAATTTACCATTTCTAACTGTATTTTGTTGTTTTAAGGAATTTGCATTTTTTGTTGAGTGTGTTAGTTGTATTTCTGTTAGTCTTGCAGTAAAATAAAGAACATTGTTTAAATAATATAACATTAACTTTGTTGTTATTTCTTTAAACGTCACGATGGCGGACTTCTGGACGGAGCAGTCTGAGGTCGAGACAGTTAATTGCAGTACATTTGATAACATGGCGATCCTTGGAGACTATGTGTAGATGTCTGGCCCGCTCTCGCTAAAAGGTTGCTGACCCCAGGTCTAGAATATACCCTAAAATATAGTTAATTTTTCCTAATATAATAAAACTAGATAATTTATAGTCTACCACCTAGAATAAATATATTTATTCCCCAATATTTTGATAATTTATTTTGGTTAATGGATTGATCCCTCACTAAGTCAACTGCATATGTTTCACGTGCAGTGTATTTTTGTAAAAAAAAAACAATTTTCCGTTTTTGTAACTTTTTCACTAACCGTTTCACGAAAACCCAAGATAACTTTTCAAACATGTCAAATTTACTCGATTTATTTCACCACTGACACTGAAAGCGTCTGAGTTTAAAGTTATTTAAATTACAATTGAATTCCTCCTATCCATCATGACCTGACTTTCTATTGGTTCACTGAAACAAACCCTCCACAAATCTCCACTTAATCTTGTAGATATGGTAAAAATTGTGATGTTTTAAGTTTCCTATTTGATCATTCCTAACAGAAAAAATTCTTCACTGCCTCACGAGGTGACAATAAGATAGTATTGAAACACAACTACTCTTGTCTTGCAGTGGACTCTTTTTATTATAAACTTATAATAAAACATTTACCATATATATATATATATATATATATATATATATATATATATATAGTCATACACATACAAGCCTGTTTGACAGCTCATCAGTGTGGCATTTGATTGCTTCTAGCCGACTAATTTGGCGTCAGTCAAAGAGACTATCCCTAATGTATTGGACAATATTTGTCTTTATTTTCATATGAAATTACAGCCAGAATACGATGTTTACAACGGCTCATGATTAAACATAATAGACATTCATTGTCTGTTATATTCAACAGTATATGTTTACATATATATATATATATATATATATATATATATAAGATAAATTAAGGAAAACAAGTTCTTTCATGCTAAATGGAAACCTTGTTTTCCTTAATTTATCTTATATATATATATATATACGAGATAAAATTCAGAAAACAAGTTATTTCATGCTAAATCAAACGCCTTTTTTTCCTTCTTGTTCTCATATATATATATATAAGATATTGAAAACAAGTTATTTCATGCTAAATCGGAAGTATGGGCTATTTCAGACGAACCATCATCAGCTTCCGTATTTATTGTACAAAAAATTTTACACGAATCTTTTGTACAATAAAGACGGAAACTGATTATGGTTCGTCTGAAATAAGCCTATAATTCCGATTTACCATGAAATAAGGTGTCTGCCTTAATTTTTCTTATATTTGCTCTATATGTAATCATATACATATATATTTAGAGCTCTCTCAGAGAGTTATCCTGTCACTGTATCTACAGGATACTCCTTTGGATTATTCTATATCTACACTGCATTCATATATATATATATATATATATATATATATATATATATATATATATGTATGTATGTATGTATGTATGTATGTATGTATATATATAGTTATGTATCAATTTTACATTGCGACATAGAAATTCCTATGTTTCAAGATAGGTTCTCATCATCAGGCAATGTTGATGTGTTTGTGCAGATGATTTACATTTAAAATGTAAATCATCTGCACGGTTTTAAATGTAAATCATCTGCACAACCAAATCATTCTTGCCTGATGATGAGAACCTATCTCGAAACATAGAAATTTCCATATCGCAATGTAAAATTGAAACATAACCATATAATTATATTATATTAAGCTCTATAATACTCATTATATTGAGCACTGTTAATAATAGAATAAATGCCAGAGTACTCAAAATTAAAAAAAAACCTTGAGTCCTCTTCACTTGGAATTATATATATATATATATATATATATATATATATATTAGTAATATTTTTATTACTTCGGTACTATTTCTAGTAAATGCTTAACTTGGATCACCAAGACTTGAAATATTAAAACCACCTTTGTAATAAGAAAACACAGGTGCACAGCATTTTGTCACAGCTAATAAAACGTTCCTTTTTATGAAAAATTTCAATGGCCAAGATTTCTCATCATACTATATGCGATTCAAAGAGTCAGGAAATGAACCTAGAAATTTAAACCACGTTCACCCATATCCAGACAACTGAGGCGGGGTTCTAATGCGTTTTGGCTAGATATTCGAATAGAGAGTGAGGTTAACGATGGATAAATACATGAGGTTAGAATGTGGATGCGAGAATTTGGGTGGTCACTACAAAGTCTGGAAGTTACAGGATGCATAGGGGAATGGTGCAAGAGATTGAAGTTGGGTGCGAAACATTGAGATCTCATGAAAAGGATGTTATATGGTGTCAATTGTTTGTAACATTTAGTGTTAGTGTAAAACAACATAAATGGTCTAGTGAAGATAAATTACATTTGGTTAAAATATTATTAACTATAATTTAAGATAAACGAATACTATTGACAAGTGACTGCTAATTCGTTTCATTTATTTAGTAGGGTTATATTCAGTCAAGTGCCATACGTGATACACGCTTGAAAGAGACATGACTGACTGGGCAGAAGATTATCCCGCAGTAGGTTGCCATTGCTTTCTGCGGTAGACTGGTTGTCAGCCAAAGCTATAGAACCCAATCTGTCCTGCTATTTAACCCATAACTGGAAGGAATAGACGGATTAATACCTTTCCCAAGGGTATTTGCGCGTAAGTGAATGCAAGAAATTCAACTGGAATTCGAACTCGGCTCTCGGATTTCTCGTTCCGAGTCGATCCACTGCACCACAACGCACATCCAGGGTTATATCAGGTTGTACCAAAAGTTCGTAAACACTTGCGAAAAATTGAATTTGTTCAATTTTGCGTTTAAATTGTTATAGTGATCTTCATTTTTGTATTCCTGATGGTAATTGATAAAATTGAGCTGCGAGTTTTGATTCGTTACTGCTGGAAAAGAGGTCTTTCAACCAGAAAAGCTGCAGAAGAGATTTGTGCTGCCGAAGTTAAAGGAAAAAATTTCATATGCGGCGATCTCAAAGTGGTACAACCGTTACAAACCGGGTTGGACATTGCGCCTTCATCGAGTACTCGAGTATTGGCTGATGAGCTTGGAGTTGGCAAATCGATAATTCACCGACATTTGAAGCAACTTGATTTTGTTCACAAAAAGCCGCACCAAGATGCGCACGAACTCACAAAAGCTAAAGCCAACAGACGAGTTGAAATTTGCCGTCAATTGCTCAGCAATCCATTGGACGAGCGTTTTCGGAGGCGCATTGTGACATCCAACGAGAAATGGGTCTATCTGGTCCAGCACAATCGAGACAAACGATGGGCAAGAGACACCGTCGGTTCCAAAAGAAGATCGATTCGGCAAGAAAGTCATGTTGTGCGTGTGGTGGAACTTGGAAAGAATCGTGCATTTTAGTTGGTTCCGATTGGTCGTGCCATCAGTGCCGAACTTTACTGTCAGCAACTTGAGCGGGTCTACGAAAAGTTGAAGCAAAAGTACCCGGCTCTGATCAACCGAAAGCGCGCTTTGATGCAGCAGGAGAGTGCCAAGCCACACACCGCCGGAAAGACCAAAGACAAGTTTGAAGAGCTGGAAGGCGTTGAGGTTCTGCCACATCCCGCCTACATTCCTAGCTGTGCTCCATTATATTACGAACTTTTCCGCTCAATGCAACACTTTCTGAAGGGCCGCCGATTCGACTCGTTTGATGAAGTCGAGGAAACGTGTCAAGAATTCTTTGATTTGAAGCCGGCTGAATGGTACTTTGACCAGATCCGAAAGCTTGCAGATCGATGGCAGAAAGTTTTTGAAAATGATGGTCTTTATTTTGAGCAATAATGTTTGTTGTTTTTGTGAGTAAAATTTCAATTTTTTGCAAGTGTTTTCTGGTAACCTTAGATTACTTGGCGAATAAAATTTCAATTTCTTGCAAGAGTTTTTGAACTTTTGGGATAATCTAATTTTAGGAAACTAGTTAATTTGTAATTTTTCTGGTAAACACAAAAAACAGGACCCGTGTAAAAATTTACAAGTTCTAACTTTCTTAATATTTTCCATTTTACGATAGGAGCTTTATTAACTCCTTTAAAATGGAAATCTTATTGTTAAAAGATAAAATATGTTGATACTATAAATATTTGAAGGTGTTCTTGATGCTACTTATGTAAACTTTTTTGACTGTGGGGTTATCATTAATGGAAATAGTGCATAAGTAAACAATAGAATTAGTTAGACATCTTTTCTCACGCATTCAGATTACAGCAATTGCACATATTTGTATTGTTATTATTTGTTACTTTAGGATGGTGTTGATTATTTCTAAAGTTTTTACTTTTGTTTTAAAATTATATTATTGTGCATTTTCATGGTCTTTTCAAAGATTCTAATGCAACTGTAGCTTAATTTAAGAATATAAACTAATAAGTGATTAGAAATTATAAGGTAAAGTTAGATAAACACGGGTTCTAGGTTAGAACAATATAATTGATAACTCTACCTTCCAAATTGCTGACAGTAGATACTATATTCTTACCACTTGATATAATGTTAAATCATCACAATGATAAAATCGGTAAATAAATGTTTATAACTATTAATATTGGGACTCATGCATATAACTACAAGTAATCTATAACATTATTTTAAATTTTGAAATCATATTTATTTTTGGTAAATTAGTTTTGAAACTGTTTCTAAATATTTCATTGCCTTCCGATCATACTGCCTCACTTGCTATTCCTTTCTACCACATCTATGAGACAAGCTGTAGCTAATACTGCACTTAAATTCATTAAGTGTAGGTACCAAAGAGGAAATCTCATCAGAATAATTACCTAGAAATATTCATAAAAAAATACAAATTGATTCATTTCATGACAAGCAAGGCAATAAAGCCACCATAGTACAAAGTTCTTCTGATCATAAGTTAATAAAAAATATTATTAAGGTGAGTGAACAATAAAAGAACAGTGATTAAAAAGACAGAAGACAACGTTTGAGAATAGATTTCCAAGAAAACAAGAAGCCGTAAGAGTTCCACAAGCGAGGAGAACAATAGGGAAAAATCTGTTAGCCTAGAAATTACGGTCTTACAATCGAAATAGTTAAATTTCTCTTCTACTCTAATAGGCTATTTTTTCGCACCTTCTATTTATGAAACATCCTTCCGTTTGCTTATTTCCCTGATAGCTACAATCTCCAAAGGTTTAAATGCAACGTCAATTGCCATCTTCTATCTCCTTGATTCCCGTCCTTCTCTTATTCTTTCTTCGACATCCCCTGTACCTCAATTTTCTCTTTCACTGTGTTATATCCCGGGAAGGAATAACAAGGAAAAGAATAGTGTAAGAATAATACTTAACACTGAATATAGATTAGAAGAGATTTATTATACAACAGTACAACAAACCAATAGACGTACAAGAACAATCAACGAATAATAACAGGAATAACGATCAAGTAGAAAATGTCTCCGCCTATGACGTATGCGTCCGTCTAATCACGTATGCGTCCGTCTAGTGACGTATGCTCCTAATCACAGTCTTTTATAGACTAGACCATATCCATTACGGGGTAGGATACGATGTTCCTCTACAACACACTGTAATCCCCCGCGCACCAGTGGCGGTCGTACCTTGCTTAGGATAAAATGATTATAAAAGAAAATCAATTGTAAAAATAGTCAGTCAAGTGCCATACGTGATACACGCTTAGGCGACCATGTCTCTTTCAAGACATGACTGACTGGGATGAACATTTTCTGGCAATAGTTCGCCATTACTTTCTGCGATAGCCAACCAAGGCTATAGAACCCAATCCGTCCTGTTATTTGACCCATAGCTGGAGAGAAGAAACAGATTAATAGCTTTCCCAAGGGTATTTGCTCTTAAGTGAATTCAACTGGAATTCGAACTCGGCTCTTCGATTTCCCGTTCCGATCCTATATCTACTGCACCACAATGTATCCTTAAATTCATGTTCAGGTTAGTCAGTTTTTTTTTTCAAGGGTTATTTACACATAAGGGAATACAACAAATTCAATTAGAATTCGAACTCTGGTTTCTCGTTCTGAACCGATATCTACTGCGCCACAACGCCTATAACGCACATCCCAAAAAGAAACATACGTTAGGACAACTACCATAAAATATTGATAGAATAATTCCGTCTAATTATTCAAATATCCAATTTCTTGTTGAATCACTTCACCCCAATCACGGCAATAAAGATATTTACTTAGCATGAATTAATATGAGAAAAACAACATTGTCGGTTGATTAAGGAGTTGATTCATGAATTTAGTGACATAGCAATTTTGAGATCAGCACGGATGTGCCTTGTAGTGCAGTGGTTATCGGCTCGGAACGAGAAATCGGGGAGCCAAGTTCGAATTCCAGTTGAATTCCTTGCATTCATTTACGCACAGATACACTTGAGAAAGATATTAATCCGTCTCTTTCTTCCAGTTATGGGTTAAATAACAGGACAGATTGAGATCTAGAGCTTCGGCTGGCAACCAGTCTACCGCAGAAAGTAATGGCAACCTACTGCGGGATAATCTTCTGCCCAGTCAGTCATTGGGTTCTATAGCCTTGGCTGGCAACCAGTCTACCGCAGAAAGTAATGGCAACCTACTGCGGGATAATCTTCTGCCCTGTCAGTCATGTCTCTTTCGAGACATGATCTCCCAAGCGTGTATCACGTATGGCACTTAACTGACTGACTGAATATAATAGTTGGAAACATGATTAAAGTTTCTACTGGGCATAAAGTGGGGGATTGGTTTTATATTGTTACGAAGTAATAAACTGATCCCCCACTAATTACTACATAATAATATACATCTCTTCTCCCTCAAGCTATGAGTCAAATAACAGGACAGATTGGGTTCTATAGCCTTGGCTGGCAAGCAGTCTACTGCAGAAAGCAATGACAACCTACTGCGGGATAATCTTCTGCCCTGTCAGTCATGTCTCTTTCGAGACATGATTTCCCAAGCGTGTATCACGTATGGCACTTACTGACTGACGGACAATGTGTACTTGAACACGGGCGAGTAATAAACACGCAGTACAAAATAAACAGAACTACACGAGATATCCCTAAACATGATCAGTAGTACGAGTACCAATTATTATTTTTCGATTATCTATGAACTTTTGGCAAAGCGTATCGGCAGAGTTAAATAAAGTGAGGAATCAAACTTATGATTTATGTTGTAACTACGTTAATCAATTAATATATTAAATGAACTCAGATTGAAGTCCAAATAAGTAAATTTACTAAGACTGTCAACTGCTAAACAAACTTAAATAAAAATTTTCGATACTGTAACTCAATGTATCAGTTGTAGTTTAATTTGTGTCTTGACTAAAATCTTTATTCTCGATGCAACCACTATTTCAAGGTTGTTTTTAAAGCATGAAGAATGGCGTAACATATTCTTCTATTTCTCTAGAGGGCTTCGTTTAGGAGACAGAATTAGACGACAGGTGTGAAATGTTGATTTAAATGGTTCTTTTAGGAACATTGTTCTTCCCAAAGGAATAGACAAGAGTCAATTGAGTAAAAAGATTTGCGTTTACTGTATCGACGTTTGAGGCGATTTTGTGAAAACTTCAACGATTTAACTCAACATTTTTTTATTCTGCCTAAAAAAACGAACAAGATTTTTTTTTGTAAACAAAAGACACAAAATGTTTAAAAGAAAGAAGAAATAGAAATTTAAATGTTAAAAGAAGAAAAGAAAATTCAAATGTCTACTGAGGATTTTTTTTCTTTCTCGGTTCATGTAAGTTCATATCTGTCTACTAATCTCAATCTCTGAATTTATCGATTTATCGATCTCTATCTATCTATCTATCTATCTATCTATCTATCTATCTATCTATCTATCTATCGCTCTCTCTCTCTCTCTCTATATATATATATATATATAAGAAAAAAATTAGGCAGACATGTTATTTCATGGTAAATCGGAAGTGTAGACCTATTTCTGGGGGACCATCATCAGCTTCTGTCTTTATTGTACAGAAGATTTTTTTACACGAATAAAATTCAGAAAGACAAAATAAATAAATAAATAAACCGGAATAAAAAAAAAGATCGATCCCATAAAAGAAAAAGTTTAGAAAAAATACATCATTACCCTATTTTAGGCGAATATCAAGTCAAAATTTCGCAAGTCAGTGAAAAAACTTTTTATGGCCAACGAAGGTGACGGGAGAGATTTAACGTGCGAATGTGAAAAAACCCAACATGCACAGACACATACACGCATATGAACTTTCTGATCTGTTCACCACTTGACTAATCCACTTATAAACGGTACTTTGGCCATCATAAAAACAAACGGATTTTGATATGTGAAGTCACAAGTTTATTCGCCTGAAGAGAGTCAAGTTTACACTCGAAACACGAATAGCGACACAAATAACTTTATGGACATTTAATATATACAAAAATCAAGTAGTATTAATATTAATAACAACAATAAATCTATACTTTAAACAAACTGTTCACGGCTTCTCGCACTATTTTCTTATATATAAGCAAACATAGTGTTTGCAATTTATTTAATCTGACGTTTAAAAGAAAATTTGCTGCCTAAATACACAAATATATATATATATATATATATATATATTTAGGCAGAACATTTTCTTTTAAACATGTCAAATTAAATAAATTGCAAACACTATGTTTGGTTATTTTGTTTTTAAATCCGTTCATACTCACGGATAATCTTTCGCGTATCACAACTGAAAGATGTCAGAAATGAGCTGTAACATTGACAGATGATATTTTCATTCATTTCTTAAGGTACCCAAGTATTTTCAACTTCTTTCCGAGATCATCTTCAGGGGTGTGAGTTATGGTAACAAATGTAACCTAAAATGTTCCTAAAAGTTACTGTACATTTTGTCCTGCTTCAAATTTAACGGTAACCAATTTGCTAGCGTTCATTAGAACGTGACAATTATCCAAAATGGAATTTTTTTATATGCTGTAATGTCATGGTCATGCCCGTGTTAAAGTATGAAAAAAGTGTTTTTTTACAAACATTTCAGAACATTACTACAGTATTCTTAGCTGATTCGATTAATTGACGGCTCTGTAGTTTGCTTTTGTTGTTTTCTTGGTATAGGATAGTTGTATTATAAACCATTATTTTTATATTGTGAATGTAGACAGAATATTTTGATTGTAATACGTGATTATCCGTGAGTATGAACGGATTTTATTAAAAATAAGCAAACATAGTGTTTGCAGTTTATTTAACCTGACATTTTAATATATATATATATATATATATATATATATATATCAGCATGCGGCGTAGATATAGAAGAATCCAAAGGAGTATCCTGTACATACAATGGTAGGATAACTCTCTAAGAGAGCTCTAAATATATATGTATATAAATACATATAGACCAAGTATAAGAAAAATTCAGACAGACACGTCATTTCATGGTGAATCGGAAGTTTAGGCCTATTTCAGGCAAACCATCATCAGCTTCCGTCTTTATTGTGCAAAAGATTTTGCACGAATGAAATTCACAAAGACCTAAAAAAACGAATGAAAATCAATGAAAAGTGTATCAGTTTGGCGAATACACACACATATTCATATATTGTTTAGAACATTATTTTTTGTCGATACTCCTATTTAAGTAGATATTCTGTTTTTAATTTAAACAGTATTATATATTTATATCTATTGGCCTGATTATTTACGATAAATTTTTATTACGAAAATGTGCGCCATTCTGCAAGATTCGAACCTGCGACCCCTATCTACATAGGGGAAGCTACCATTTAATCTGGCAACGTCTTAGACCGCTCGACCACGAATGGCCTCCAGTCAAAGCGAGGTTTTAATCAAGACTATAATCGAGTGGTCTAAGACATTGCCAGATCAAATGGTAGCTTCTTCTATGTAGATAGGGGTCGCAGGTTCGAATCCTGCCGAATGGCACACATTTTCATAATAACAATTTATATAATAAGGCTAGTAGATATAAATATATAATACTGTTTAAATTAAAAACAGAATATCTACTTAAATAAGAGTATCGATAAAAAA
The DNA here is from genome assembly GCA_037127315.1 of Ascarosepion bandense. Lineage (NCBI taxonomy): Eukaryota > Metazoa > Mollusca > Cephalopoda > Sepiida > Sepiidae > Ascarosepion > Ascarosepion bandense. Next base: position 1,226,986 of record JBBBDQ010001140.1, read on the forward strand.
TAATGTCCAAACAATTCTTTTCAAGTTGTCGGTTGTTTATAAACAAGTTTCGTTAAAATAAGCATATATATATATATACGCAACATATAATCAAAAAGCACGCGTAAGAGCGGATGTCAACTAAAATCTGAAGATACAGTCAACATGTCAGTTAGACTACTGACCCGTAGATAAGAAACGTAAAGGAAGAGGGTTAGGTGAAAGAAAGTGAAAGAGAAAGAAAGAAAGAAAGAAAGAAAGAAAGAAAGAAAGAAAGAAAGAAAGAAAGAAAGAAAGAAAGAAAGAAAGAAAGAAAGAAAGAAAGAAAGAAAGAAAGAGAGAAAGAAAGAGAAAGAAAGAAAGAAAGAGAAAGAGAGAAAGAAAGAAAGAAAGAAAGAAAGAAAGAAAGAAAGAGAAAGAAAGAGAAAGAAAGAAAGAAAGAAAGAAAGAAAGAAAGAAAGAAAGAAAGAAAGAAAGAAAGAAAGAAAGAAAGAAAGAAAGAAAGAAAGAAAGAAAGAAAGAAAGAAAGAAAGAAAGAAAGAAAGAGAAAGAAAGAGAAAGAAAGAAAGAAAGAAAGAGAAAGAAAGAGAGAAAGAGAAAGAAAGAAAGAAAGAAAGAGAAAGAAAGAAAGAAAGAGAAAGAAAGAAAGAAAGAAAAAGAAAGAAAGAGAAAGAAAGAAAGAAAGAAAGAAAGAAAGAAAGAAAGAAAGAAAGAAAGAGAAAGAAAGAGAGAAAGAAAGAAAGAAAGAAAGAAAGAAAGAAAGAGAGAAAGAAAAAGAGAAAAAAGAAAGAGAGAAAGAGAGAAAGAAAGAAAGAAAGAAAGAGAAAGAAAGAAAGAAAGAGAGAAAGAGAGAGAGATAGCGTTAAAAAGAAAGGGTAAGTATCATAAAGCGTAAACGAAAGCGGAAGAAGAAGAAAGAAGAGAGGAATAAATTTCAAATAGAAAGAAAAGATGAGAGGAGAAAATGAAAATAAAAAATAAAAATAAATATTATATTAACGGTGAAAGGAAAGGAAATTGGAGTTTAAAAAAATTAAAAATATATTTAAGAGAAAATAGTTAATCAATCCTTTGCGATCACAAAATCATCACATCACTATATAATCAAAATTCTACTAATTATCCAATCAACAAAACAAATATATTACAATATAAAATTTTAAAATTTTAAAAAATTCATTTAAAAGTAAGTCTGATTATTCTATTTAAATTTAGTTGAAACTTTATTTAGTTTAAAAATAAATTTACATATTACTAGTGAAAGGATAAGAAATTGGAATTTTCAAAAACCTCAGAAAATTAAACAAGATATACTAGCTAATCAATCCGTTTTAATCACAATTACCACCATACTACTATATAATCAAAACATTATTAATTATTCGGTTAACAGTAAATTAATATTAATACAATATAACTAATAAAACAATAATGTAGGTAAATCTTTCGATCAGCAGTACAGTTATAATACAGTAGAACTGTAGTAATGGAAAAAAAACATGTATGTACTCATACAGCTCTCACACACGTAAATGCGTACACACATACACGCACATGCATATATATGTATACACATATATGTACACGCCACAGATACATATATACATTTACACATATACGAACACACACATATATATACACTCAAACACCAACAAAAACAAATATGTAAGTAATACCATAGACATATAAACACCCGTATATATATATATATATATATATATATATATATATATATAAACCTCGACACATATAACAATTGTGTACAAATAAACAATATATATTCAGTAAGATAGTGTGATGTGTGTAAAGTTTTCAGTGGAATAAATGAGGGGCTAAAAGTTTAACATAATTTAAACCGGCTCCTTTGTCGGCATTTAAAAGTCCGTTTCTTTTTCAGATTCAGTACCCACGTCTATTGAACAGGTTAAGAGGCTCATCCCTTGTTCCCTGTTTAGGATGTGGTTTCCGGCTTTCTCTTTTCCAATCTTCACACTTTGTTTTTTTTTTCAATTGGAGTAGATAGATCTATCGCCCGGTTCACACTCCACCCACGTCTATTGAACAGGTTAAGAGGCTCATCCCTTGTTCCCTGTTTAGGATGTGGTTTCCGGCTTTCTCTTTTCCAATCTTCACACTTTGTTTTTTTTTTCAATTGGAGTAGATAGATCTATCGCTCGGTTCACACTCCACCCACGTCTATTGAACAGGTTAAGAGGCTCATCCCTTGTTCCCTGTTTAGGATGTGGTTTCCGGCTTTCTCTTTTCCACTCTTTTCACTATTACGTAGCCCCCTGCACATCAGTGGTGTTACCGCCTTGATCGGGGTGATACGATTTAAAAAAAAAAAGATCCAACTGGTTTTTGTGTTTTATAATAGTGATTTTTTCATCCAGGCATAAGCGACAGCAATCTTTGAAGTTGATGGGTGTGTTAATTTTTTTAATGATATTCTATTTAATCATAGGGGTTAAGTTATTGTCTTTAAGTTACCAGAGATATCTGGTTACTTAAATCAGGGCTGGAAAAGGAATGTGTGTGATTGTACAACCGTTGCTTCCAAGCACCTGCTGAAATACCAATGTAGTATTTTTTCAAAATTGTATTTTCTTTTGGTTATATCATCGCTTGATATAACACCCCGTCTTTCATACATTCTCCATCCATAGGACACTCATTTTTGATTCTACAATTGCATTTAGGTGTATGATTGTCATGTCCAGCTGCATCCCATATGTCTTGTGAATTCCGAGCAACTCTAGGGTTGCCTTGGTTGGGAGTTGCAGAACTAAGGTTGGCTCGATTAGGAGTTGTTTCTCTGGAGCTGGCTTGATAAGTGGCAGTAGATTTCGGGTTATCAATTAGGTTTTTATATCTCGATAAAGTTCTTCTATTGTGGAAACTGATTATACTTTCTATATTTTTAGTGCACGAATAGCTAATTTTTAGGGGTTTTCTATTCTATGAAGGAGACAAGAATTGCTAAAATGTTTATCTACGAGATTTAGAAAATATTTACCTATACTGATATTATATAATTTGCAAAATGGTGGGTTGAACCAAATTCCTTTCTTTCTTCTGTCGATCATATTGGTATTACTATATTTTAAGGGTTCGTCATAAAAAAGCGTCTTTTGAAATCCGCTGTTATTTAAAGTCTCATTATAAGTTTTTGGGGTGTGTCAAAAATCTTTGGTTAGAAGAACAGTCTGTAGATGACTATATATATATATATATATATATATAGTCATCTACGGACAGTTCTGTTTTTCTGTATCACAGCGAATCAGTTCGGTTATACATCCGATATAGGATGCGCCATTAAAGTAGATCAAAGTTAGCAGTAAAAAAACAGCATTATTAGTGAAACTTTATCACTTTCACTATTAGATAATGTTGAATCATGGTAATTATGTGTCACAAAATAACATCGCACGAATTTCTGCCAAAGGATTAGTCGATGGTCAAAATGTTTTATGACGTGTCTGCATGCTTGTTCTTCAATCTCACCAATATGCCGTATTATCACGTCCTTCTGCTGTTGAATTGTTGTTCGCTTTTTTTTTTTTAATCATCTCACCCCAAGCAAGGTATTCCACTGCCACTATTGCGCATGGGGCTACATAGGGGAAGGTAAAGAGAAGGAGTGGTTAGACATAGGGAATGTCAGGAGGAAGGTGACAGATGAGTAAGGATACAGAGGATCTTAAAAAATAATGCATGTTTTTTTTTAATCATCTCACCCCAAGCAAGGCATTCCACTGCCACTATTGCGCATGGGGCTACATAGGGGAAGGTAAAGAGAAGGAGTGGTTAGACATAGGGAATGTCAGGAGGAAGGTGACAGATGAGTAAGGATAGCGAGGTTGGGCAGATGGGAAGAGTGTTTGATAGAATGGGAGCAGGTTAGTGTGTTAGGAGGTGTCTATTGACCTTACATTTAAACTCCTGGAGATTGTAGCCGTCGGGGAAGCAATCGTTTGGAAGAGAATTCCACAGTCGGTATGTGCGAGGAAAGAAACTGTTGGAGTAGAAGTTGTTTGCATAGAACTTATTTTTGAGACGACCCCAAAGGAAGAAATCTAAAGGTGTTAAGTTGCACGATCATGATGGCCAATTCACATTACTGTTTTATAATGATGATGCCGTCTGAGAACTTCTTATTCAATAAAGCTGAATGCATCTCTGCATAAACGTTCATTTTCGTAATAGGCTTCCATAACTTTAACACGTTATTGGATTGTTAATCTTTCCTTGGTTAAAATTGCCAACGACTGAATTTGTTAAATCTGAAAAAAATTGAGAAAGAAAAAAACTTAAACATAATTTACATTTTAAATCGAAGCAAGTTATTGGAACACCCTATATACAGTTAGATATACAGATACCTTCTTGTGCTTGAAGATAACGCACAGAAAAAGTACCTGCCTAGCCTAGAGCTAAACCTTAATTATTGAGTATACATTTTCGGTCTACTTTCTTTTTATTGAATTTTGTATCGAGCAATTCTTTCATTATTTCATACCTTCGGAGCGGTTGATTACTGCTTAACTCTGTATCATTGTTATATATATATATATAGATATATAACGTAGCACACTTGGTATACTATCCAGGTAAATTCTGATAGAGACGAACTCACAAGAATTCAATTCATTTATTTAATTTAACAGAGTAACATAATTTAGAAAAGATTTTTGGTTTATAACAATTCCACTGGGTAATACATATTTCACCGCATAATGATGTTTTTGGGATATTTTAAAAATCAGCTGTTGTACCATTTTGGTCTGACGAAACCCTTATATATATATATATATATATATATATATATATATATATATATATATATAAGCAAGATGTTTGTGTGTGTGTGTGTGTGTGTGTGTGTGTGTGTGTGTGTGTGTCTGTATGTCTGTCTGTATGTATGTTTTTTTCAATTGGAGTAGATAGACTAAACTATCGCCCGGTTCACACTCCACCCACGTCTATTGAACAGGTGAAGAGGCTTATCCCTTGTTTCCTGTTTAGGATGCGGTTTCCGGTTTTTCTTTTGTAATCTTCTCACTGTTTTTTGTTTTTTTTCAATTGGAGTAGATAGACTAAACTATCGCCCGGTTCACACTCCACCCACGTCTATTGAACAGGTGAAGAGGCTTATCCCTTGTTTCCTGTTTATGATGCGGTTTCCGGTTTTTCTTTTCTTTTCTTTTCTAATCTTCTCACTGTTTTTTTTATTTTTTTTTCAATTGGAGTAGATAGACTAAGCTATCGCCCGGTTCACACTCCACCCAAGTCTATTGAACAGGTGAAGAGGCTCATCCCTTGTTTCCTGTTTAGGATGCGGTTTCCTGTTTTTCTCTTTTCTAATCTTCTCACTCTTATGTAGCCCCCTGCACATCAGTGGCGTTACCGCCTTGCTTGGGGTGATATGATTAAAAAAAAAAATGTATGTATGTATGGCCTTTATACAAACACACAATTTTTACCCGATTCTTACCAAACTTCCCACAAATATTTTTTAGGCTTCCGAACAGGTCATGGATTACGTATTTTTCCCATTTCCCTACAATATCAGAAATCGATACCCCGATATTCGATCATGTCTGATCAAGAGCCGGATTTCAACCCTTTTATCGTGGTTCTTGCTGCAGAATTTGCTCTAATTTGGCAAAACTATATTTTTTAGTCACAAACATTAGTAGATTTTCTTATACGACTCATTTTCTTCGATACCAAAAATCGATACCCCCGATATTCTATCGAATCTGATCAAAAGCCAATACTCAGCCATCAGTTTTCTCCAATTTTACTCCCGATGGCTATGATAAGTTTTCATGGACTTATTTAGGTTAGTTTATCCTTGGATGACTTATTTGACTCCGATATTGAAAATCGATACAGCGATATCTTAACAGGTCTAATCAAAATCAGGTTTTTAGCTCTTTTTTGGGTGGGGGAATTTTTGCTTTGGGTTTTGCTCTAAGTAGATATAATTGTAGTTCTTAGTCTCAGCCATGATACCATTTACCCAGAGGACTTATTTAGCCTTTAAAGTCAGTTTGCGATGGAAAACTTATTTGACATTGATGCCGGAAATCAAAATTTGACTTACATCCATTCATATTTTCTTTTCAATCTACGGTTTCGTTTGAATTAAAACAACTATTGCATTTTAGTCTTTCGTGCCAACGTCCAAAGAGTCTGAGCTTTAGGACCATGGATTAGTTTTAAAACTTTCATTACACCCAAGCAACGCCTGGCTACACTGCTAATATATATATATATATATATATATATATATAGAGAGAGAGAGAGAGAGGGGGGAGGGGGAAGGTAGAGAGAGAGAGAGCGATTTTGTCTTTTTAACAGAGCAGATTTATGGTGACTTCGAAGTTTAGTGAGGACAACGTTATAGTGTTTTCACTCTATAGGGCTATGTATCGTTAGGTACTTTTTTTAGAGCGCATAATGTGATTTTTGTGGGAGTGATATTGTTTGTGATAGGTTTCTTTTTCTTTATTTTTCCTTTGTATTTTTATTTTGCAGTTGTTTTATATATATATATGATGTGCGTGTGTGTATTTATGCAGTAACTTTTCATTTAAACATATTTCCTTAAAAACGACTGACAAGGAAGATTATATTAAATTTTTCTTTAATGTTCCATAATTTTCGATTTTCCAAGTGCTTTCAGTCATTTTCATTGTTCATTTTCAAGGATCTTATTTTTCTGATTTTGTTATTTTGTCGTCATGTATGACTGTAATATAATCTTTGGTTTTTGTGTTTTTGAAAAGGAATTGTTCTTCAAAGCTATCAGGTGACGTGCGAGGTTAGGTATCGCGTGGGCGTCTGTCTATTCTTTTAAAAAACATCCAAAAATTCATTTCTAGTTCATATATGTGTGTGTGCATGAATATGTGTGTGTGTGTGAATCAATCCGTTCATATCTTTCTCTCTCGCTTTATATATATATAGATATAATTTTGTACACTTCGTATGTAATCCGGGTAAATTCCAAAAGAGAGGAACTCGAGAAAACTCAATGTTAAATTCATTTATTTAACAGAGTAATACTTTATAACGGATTTCTGATTATTAGTTTGGATGATACATATTTCACCGCATTGTTGTTCTTAGCGCGGCTCTTCAGATCCAAATGGTACAACAATGGGCAATTGAATATATATATATATATATTATAACGGATTTCCGATTATTAGTTTGGATGATACATATTTCACCGCATTGGTGTTCTTAGCGCGGCTTTTCAGATCCAAATGGTACAACAATGGGCAATTGAATATATATATATATATATATATATATATATATATATATATATATATATATATATATTATAACGGATTTCTGTTTATTAGTTTGGATGAGACATATTTCACCGCATTGTTGTTCTTAGCGCGGCTCTTCAGATCCAAATGGTACAACAATGGGCAATTGAATATATATATATATATATATATATATATATATATATATATATATATATTATAACGGATTTCTGATTATTAGTTTGGATGATACATATTTCACTGCTTTGGTGTTCTTAGCGCGGCTCTTCAGATCCAAATGGTACAACAATGGGTAATCGAAATATCACACCCCAAAAAACAAAGAAAAAACAAAAAAACAAACTTTTCTTCACTTTTATTTGATTTTCCGTATATATATATATAACTTATTCGACAACAAAATTCCAATACATACTTAAGGTGGAGGACCAAGTGAAAAATGACAAACTATAAAAACAAATATATTAATGATATCGCTTAAAAAACAATTGGAACAAAAAATATTAAAAAGATCAAAAGATTCGCTAACATAAAAAAAGAAAAGAAAAAAGAAAACCCGAGGCAAGCCTTTCGATCGATAGAACTAGTCATGTGTATATGTCGAAAACAAATTTAAAATATCAGGGATGAAAAATAGGTATTGTTTAGAAAAGGGGAAGGAAAAAAAAAGAAAATATTCCCCAACATAAAACTTCACGAAGAGACCCGAACAAATGTAATTAAAGCTTGAGATCTGAGTTGTTCTTTTTTTTTTTTTTTGTATAGAGAAGTAAGGTTTGGCTGTATCATCAAAGCGTCCAGGACAATTAGATGGAATGGAGAACGAACATTGTGCAAAATTAAAAAGCGATTTTCAGAGTAAGAGTCACCACATTTCTTTATAGTCAACAAATGTTCACCAAAGACAGATTCGGACATCTGTGAAAATTTAAAGGTATATATATATATATATATATATATATATATATTTCAGATGGCAATATATATATATGTATATATATATATTGTCATCTGCATACAGCTCTGTTTTGCTGTATCACAGCTCATCAGTACGGTTAGACTCCGATAACTTTTTAACCCAGGATTGAAACCCGACCGAATTGGCGTCAGTCGGCGATTCTACCTCTGGCCTATGGGCGCTCGGTGGGAGAAGGCAGACTTTTTAGCGCATATATTATCATTATACGCGCCCAATAGCTAGGGTGCTCTAATTCATTTTACTGAATGAACAATGCGTACACGCCATAGTAGCTATTGTTTTTCATATATATATATATATATATATATATATATATAATATTGAGAGGAGAACTGAATACATAATTAACCGGTTATAAATCCTGAATTTATTTCAGTTGTACAAATCTGCTTCTTTCAGACTCTGGAAAAAATGTGTTAATTTTACTTAGAATATTTAAAAAACGGTATTTTCAAAGGAAAAATAGGTTAGATGAAGTGAATATTGTATCAAGGATGTGTCACAAATTTAAGAATACACATATTAAACCACACAAACGTTCAAACAACTTTTGGAAAAAATATTTACAAACACAAAAATGAAGAATAGTTATAGACATGCGCAAAATAAACTCATAGACATAAGCTTATGATTTCAAACATACGCACTGTAGTGGGGGCGCTAGAGGATGTCGTCAGTGATGTCATCGCGAGGGTCACTAGGGGGGTTTCGGTTCTTTCAACATCATACCCCCCTCACCGCTCCGACTCGACCAGAGATGATCAGTTTCTAGTCGACCCTCAATAAGCGCTTTCAGACACTGGGAAAATTACGTTTGGGCCCGGTACGAAACCTTGCAAGTGCTTCTGTTTGGCGACAGTCAGCGCCACTTTCCATTTAGAGGCGAACCGTACATGAGCTCGTCCGAAAATGTGAAACAATTTACCTATTGAACGGCTATTAAAAAAAACTCGACTACGAATTAATCATTACATGAATTTAAACTTATTTATGCATTTTATCTTATTTACGAGTACTAATAAAACGAAGAAAAATCAGAAATGCAGAATTTCGGGGAATTTTAGCTAACAAGTTGTTTTGAAATCCAGGCACTCGCTCTTTTGATCCATCACAAATTAGCTCTTCTTTCCGCTGTTTCGGTTATGGACTTGAGTGCTTTCCTGTTTTTTACTCCCACTATCCCAATATCTGTTAAGGCTTTGCATAAGGACCTTGCTGCAAATCCTCTAGTCCCCACTTCTATAGGAGTGCAGCTAGCCCTCCAGCCTTTAACCCTACAACTCTCCAGCAGTTCGTCGTATTTTAACTTCTTCCTTTCATGGGCTTCTTCTGCGTTTTCGTCCCAGGGGACCGTCAGTTCCCACAAGACTATCTTCTTCAAATTATGTGAGAAGAAAACTATATCTGGGCGAAGTTTTGTGATGGCAATTTGATCAGGGAATTTCAATCTTGAACCTATATCCCCATTAAGGTTCGAACTCACTACTCAATTCTAAGGATTCTAGTAGAGACAAGGTTACTAACCATTACACCCCGTCAAGATGTCCAGTCAGCAACTGTATGAATAGGAAAGTATTTGCAAGGAAATACAGAGATGTGAGACAAAAGTTCTGAAAGAAAGATTTATGTCCGGATGAGACAAAGGTTCATCTCTACCAAAGTAATGGAAAAGTCAAAATGTCGAGAAAGAAAGGATCTGCTTACAATCCAAAGCATAAAAGGTCATCTGTGAAGCATGGTAGAAGTAGAATGAATTCAGAAATCTGTAAGAACATTTTGTCTGTTAGTTTACAAAGAAATTCATCCAAACTATTCGGGATTTTTTTTTATTATGCAGCAGGAAAATAACACAAATATACTGCCAACAAATTTAAGGACTTGATCAGTGGGGAAATGGGCAGTTTTAGATTGCCAATGTCAAACACCAAAGCATATCCCAGTAGAGCAAGCATTTCATTCTCTGAAGAGGCGACTGTAGAAAAAAAAATGAGAACTGAAAACGACCGCGTTCAAAGTCTGGAAAAGCATCACAAATGAAAAATGCAAGAGTTTGGTTATGTTAAATGACCGCAAGCTTGATGCAGTTATTTCAAGCAGGAGTTAAATGTAATTTAATTTATAACTATAAGTTTCTACCTTTGCTTAGTGTAATGGTTAGCAAGCTTGTCTCGCTAGAACCTGTTACAACTTAGTTGTGAGTTCGGTTCTCACTGGACGTTCTATAGTTTCAGCCTTGTGCCACATCTAAGCGGCGCTTAAAAACTCACTTATCTGTTTCTTTCCAGTTTCAGGTCGCAATTTTGCGCTTCGATTCGGTTTTTGTATGCATTTGAGGTGCGTTTGTAGAAGTAAATTGGGTTCGATCGGAGCATTTCGTATTGTTTCTTTCCATTCGTCAAGGTTGTACGCTTTCTTCCTTGTTATTCATTCTTGTATTGGAGACTCTCCCTCGCTAGATAAAGACATATCCGGTGCTACGCGTCTATGCTGACAACGTTTCGGTTCTTGTGTCAAGAAGATCCAAGGTTAACGAACTCTGAGATCTTCTTCTTCTATGTGACCTGTCCCTTCAGGACGTAGGCGATCATGGCCTTCCACGTTTCCCTATCCCTGGTGGCTCTGAGCACGCCTTCTCCTGTTACACCATGCAATCCTCGTTCTGTCATCCACCTGATTAGGTCCTTCAAATATGTTATCCGTTGTTTTCCCCTGTCTCCTTTTCCCTATATCTGGCCTGTTAGTATCAGATTCTCCAAGCCCTCCTTCCTCACTGCCTGTCCCAGGAATTTCAGCTGTCTCTTCCTGATGCTCAGTATTAATTTCCTTTTTGTTTCCATCATTTCCAAGAATTGTATCGCAAAAAGTATATGCATTGCTGAAAATATCCATATAAAAAAGAAAGTTCTCTTTGAGAAAGGACGAAATTTCAAAGAAAATAGCTTCTGTTTACTGTATATTAAATGCTGATTCTGAGATCAGAGACTCAAAAATGGTAACTTGGTTCAAAATCAGCCGCTATATGGTTACTGGTTAGCGCTTGAGTACGTGGAAGGGTGTTTATCTTCCTGGACTTTTTCTTGTAGACGAACAGGCCAGTAAAGATACTAGATCTGGTTCGGTATGATCTCCTTTTAGTCGATGATGTGAGAGATGACCAGGTCGCAGTTCGTCTGTGGTTCCAGAGTCATATTTCCTCAAAGGATAGAGCGAAAGTATGAGCCTCGCACATCTACTGATTCTTCTTTTCCAACCCTCCCTGCTTCTTCTGTATGTCATAATAATGTAATTAGGGTTTTGTTCTTATCGGGAGGCAGCTCCGCCAAAGGAGTTCGAGAAATATGTTGCCTCCACACTTCTGAAGGTTTGGGTATTTCTAACATTGAAATTCGTCATCATATGTTTTGTATCGCGTTCCTAGATCAAATGTGTGGACAGTCGGATAGGGAGGACGAGTTTTGGAAGGAACACACCCGTAAGAACTTACGATCCTTGAGAAGTGAACACTCGTGCAAGGAAGATTTTCCCCGTTTACACGAAGGTCAGTGATGGTTTTAACGTGAATTTCTGGTTGCTCTCTAATTACGGGCCACGGATGGCCTCTAGATGTTGGTTTGTATGGTAGTATATCATGTGTTAATGGATGGGGGTCAGTTCCCGATGATCTGATAGGTGAGATCGATCTAACAAAGTAGAAGACCCGCTCTATATGGCCTTGGGTTTCTATGTTCAAAATGCTTCACTAATAATGTGGCATCATTCATCTGATTGGTGATTGAAGGGGCCCGCTAAGTCGGAAAATAGAATCTGTTCAGCGGGTTTTGAAAAATTTCCCAGTGAAGCGGAATGGCGTAGGGACGCGCCTTCTGACACTGGTCTCGTAATGAAAGATTTTTTTAAAGATGTCATTGTTCGTACGCTGTGTTGTTTTTTCTTGTTTTTTTTGTTTTGTTTTTTTTGCTTTTGTTTTTTTTTCGCTGTTGAGGACATTTCTGTAGCAATTTGGTATCGTCGTTGACGAAAGATGAACACCATGTGATCTTTTGCTTGCTAGTCCTGATATGGACAAAACGTCAGTGAGAATTCTATGTTCCCCTCTTTTCATCTGGTCTTGCAATATAAGTATCAGCTTAAAGTCAAGACTGGGACGGAAATGCGGCGGCTCCCTCTGTCAAAATTTAGTGAGAGGTAGATTGGTTTTGTCAGTATTTGACGAGCTAGTGAGGCCGATTTGTAGTGGCCGGTTAAGAATTAGGACATTGGTTAGTCATTAGGACATTGCTTTGACTGGACTGAACATTGTTTTTATTTTTTTCTTTACTTCGGGGATGTAAGCTCAATGGCCTCGTTTATTTCTGTCCCCTAACTTTCTTTAGTTTCGTTACCCTTCTTTTTCCTGTTTGGCGATGAGAGATTTCAATTGTTTAGTGAATGCTGGACGACTTTTATATATTTAGAATATCTTTTTTGTATTTGTTGATATTTTTGGATGAGTGAATGTGTTTGAGTGCCTGTTTGAACGAATCAGTGTTTTTAATTATGTAAATGTGTTTGCTTCAAGATGAAGGAAAGACTTGATGTAACCAACATGTGGATGTTGAGGATACCATGGAGAGAACATGTAGCAACGACAAGGTTTTGGAGAGGACGAACCAGAAAATAAAACTAATACTTAAAATCAGGAAAAGAGACCTGACGTTTCTGTGGTGGGGATGGAAGGCTTAGAGAATATGATGCTCTCGGGACGGATGGAAGGAGAGACAGGGGAAAAAACTTACTTGATGGACTTGAGAAGATGGATAATAGAGCGGGGGCTGAGCAGGGTAACAGGAGAAGGGCGACAAGGGATAAGAAGATGTAGAGGGCCATGATCGTCTATGTCCTAAAAGACACTGCATATAGACGTAGAAGAAGTAGCCCTGAATTAACTTTATTCTTATAATTGTTGTTTCTGTCACAATTAAAATTTGTGGTGGTGTATTAAGAACATTATTTGATATGATCCTTGTAAATAGCTTATCACACATAGTAAATACACATTAATTTTTTAAATTTTTGTTTTAGTCCCCTCATTCCACAAACAAAAATTGTGCATATAGGAGACTAGTGAAAACTTCATAGAGATAAAGTGGTATTGCGGTGACTGTAGAAACAATGATGTGTAAGAATGTTTTATTTTAGTGAAACGAATATTGTGGTATGTTAAGTTCAGTGACTGTGGATAGCTAAGATTATTTAAAACAAAGGACCAACATTCCCTATCCCCTCCTTTTGGCCTTTTACCACATTTTTTATTTTATAAAATTTTGTCTTTTTTTCTATGGTACACCAGTTTTATAACGTTTGGCGCAATAATTGATTGGCAACTAGATCTTACCATTTTACAGTTGAATTAGCTAAATGCAACCGTAACTTCTATGCTAACAGTTGCTTCTCTTGCAATTCTCGCTTGTGGAACTCGCTTCTAGCTTATTGCTTCCCTGCCAACTTTGATTCTCAAATAATTAAATGCAATATCAATTTCTATCTTCGGTTTTTCTAATGCCAGTTCTTTAAATTGTCTTCTCTCTAGCATATTTTTTCTCATATTCTGTAACACTCAACAACCTCCTTGTATCTTAGTGGCTTTATTTCCTTACTTGAAGTGAAATAATTTTCAAAAATAAGCTCAATTCATTTACAATAAGTTTCTATGAAAATGCGTTTAGAAAACATTGAAAAAAGGGATTGTCATTAATCAGGAACTAATGCAAGTTACTGGTAGCTGTGGGCTGTTATATGGATAATACCATTTTTTTTCTTTTTCATTAGTTAAAGGATAATATATATTCATGCGTACTTTTCAACTTGCTGACATATCTACCGTTATCTTTCTGTCTAGCGGACACATTGAAACTGTAAAAGTAATTAATGTCTATTTTTCCTCCCTTTCTTTTTTTTATATTGTGATGGAATTCACTTTAATATATTGGTCAAAACCTCAGGAAATATGTAAGTCACACCAGACGATCTCCATTGGACCCAGAGAGAATACATAAAAACAAAAACTATATTTCATTTGTGTGATGTTGTCTCGCTACGGTTTACATATCGATTTCCATGGAGAGCTGTTAGTATATTTACATTAGGACCAATTTCTAAATCTTTGTTGTTGGTTTTCCGGCCTACTGTAGAGTTTCACTTGTACTGAGTAACCTTCAGGTATTTTGAACGGTACACTTTAATTAATTTATCAGTTTCATCAGTCCATAGCCTTACATCGGACATCAACTATACACTGTACGTAAATGTTATGACTTTTTGTGAAATAATTGACATCCTGTATCTTAATTCAATGAACTGTTGTTCAAAAATAAGAAAGAACGGTTTAATGTTATTTTTGACAAAATATACCAACAACGTGTAAATTATAAATTCATGCATAAGTTGAAGCAGTAGGAAGATAGTTAATGTTTATTAAATTGACCTTGTGTCAAACATAACCAAACTTCCTAAAACTTACAGGTTTTATGCAGAATTATCAAAAGGTTATCAGAAGGTAGATTTGCGGAAGAATAAAAGTATTCCTTTTGTATGTTTAAATAGAAATTTATTGATAGAAAAGAATAACATCAATTAGTAGAGAAGTTAATGAGAAACATTATTAAAAGTTCGTAGCCGTCCTTGCAAGAGTGTGTTTATGTGTACGTAGGCAGGAACGCATGTATGTATGTATGTATGTATGTATGTATGTATGAACGTTTTTGTTAGGTAGGATTGTCTTTGAAGTGCGAGGGGTGAGTGCTGAAAAGGAAAGAGGTGAGAGAGAAGTAGGTGAGAGGTGAGAGATGTGAGAGAAAGGTAGAGACTATAATAATACGATCGCTTGACGTTTGTCGAGGGGCGTGTTAAATTACTCGTCTCCTTTCTCACTGGCGACGGTCGTCTTGTCCCGTCTTTTATATCGTTTGTAAGTAATTTGGAATTTCACTCCTGGGGGTGATTTTTGCCTTTCTATTTGTTTTTAGATGTTTCCTAGTTTTCTATTGGCCGAAAAACATTTCACAACGAGGTGTGAAATTTCGCGAGTTTTGTGTGTGTTAAGCGAAGCTTGTAAATTCGAGAAAATTCGTTTATTTCTAAGAAAATCAATGAGTCGGTGCTTCGCATTTGAATTTTTAAATCTAGAACTTGTTTTGCTCACTACAAAGTACAGTAGAACTATGACATTCTGGAGCCCTCGTGATCTTCCATGACTAGTTTTTGTTTAATTATGGTTTTTCAATTATACTATAGCTATGAACTCTCAAACGCTTTTAAATACTTAAGTGGTATTCAATTACATCATTAGCAAATTGATAAATAAAACTTCTAAAATATTTTGATCCAATTTCAATAGAATTCGAACTCGGCTCTTCGATTTCTCGTTCCGAGCCGATATCTACTGCATTCAAACGCACATCTAATATATTTATTTAAGGTATATGAGAACGTGTTGTGGGCAATGCGTATCGACTCGGAGCCGAGGTTGAATTTCAGTTGAATTACTTGCATTCACTTACGCACAAATACCCTTGGGGAAAGGTATTAATCCGTCTCTTAAACAACGAGACAGATTGGGTTCTATCGCCTTCGCTGGCAACCAGTCTACCGCAGAAAGCAATGGGAACCTACTGCGGAATAAAATTCTGCCCAGTCAGTCATGTCTCTTTCGAGCGTGTATCACGTATGGCACTTAACTGACTGACTGAATATAATAGTTGAAAACATGATTAAGGCTTCTTCTGGACATAAAGTGGGGGATCGGTTTTCTATCGTTATGAAGTAATAAAGTGATCCCCCACTAATTACTACCTAATAATATAATACTTCTCTCCCTCTTTAGCTATGAGTTAAATAAGAGAACAGATTAGGTTCTATAGCTTTGGCTTGCAACCAGTCTACCGCAGAAAGCAATGGCAACCTACTGTGAGATAAAATTATGCCCAGTCAGTCATGTCTCTTTCGAGACACGATAGCCCAAGCGTGTATTACGTATGGCACTTAACTGACTGACTGAATATAATAGTTGGAAACATGATTACGGCTTCTACTGGGCATAAAGTGGGGGATCGGTTTTCTATTGTTATGAAGTAATATCCCCCACAGAAATAAATGAAGCCAGTGAGATTATGCTATAGCTATAAACTGTTAAATACATTCAAATGCATAACCACTATCAAGTTACATCGTTTAAAATTGAAAAATATTTTTTTAGAAGTATTTTGATTTTTTATTCTTATCGTGTCTATGTAAAAATTAAATAGACGGTTTGGGGCGCCATTTTTCAAATTAAAGCCTTTTCCATGACATTTGAACAAGATTTCACAGAATTGTGACACAGGAACTCTGAGGTATATACACACACACACACACACACACACACACACACACATATATATATATATATATATATATATATATATATATATATATTTATATATAGTCATCCGCAAACAGATCTGTTTTGCTGTATCACGGCTAGTCAGTACGGTTAGACACCCGATTGCTTTTATCCAGGATTGAAACCCAACCGAATTGAGTCGGCGATTCTACCTCTGAGCTATGGATGCTCGGTAGAAAAAGGCAGACTTTTAGCGTATCATATACAATGTAAACATACGCCAGTAGTTGAGAGTGTTTAAATTCATTACTGAATAGATGCTTGAGTAGCTACTGTTTTTTCAAAGTCTACCGTTGTTCCAGAGTGCTCAATCAGAGTGTGAGAGCGTAGAACAGTCGTCCTCAGACAGATCTGTTTCACTGTATCACAACTCATCAGTACGGTTTGACATCCGGTTGCTTTTAGCCAGGATTATGTGTGTGTGTGTGTGTGTGTGTGTGTGTGTGTGTGTGTGTGTGTGTGTGTGTGTGAGAGAGAGAGAGAGAGAGAGAGGCGGGGAGAGAATTTTATAGCATTGTAATATTCTTTTTATTTTTCAGGAGTTAAAGAAAGTAAAAATTATCCATAGTTTTTATTGTTCCGAGTGCTTCCGGCTACTGTTTTAGCCATTCTTAATGATGTTGTATTCGGTATATTTATTCTCTGCGTGTCGTACAACGTTGAATATTTACTGTGTGAAGTCGAGAATGGCTAAAGCACTGACCGAAAGAGCTTGGAACAATAAAAACTATAGATATTTTTTATATTCTTTAACTCCTGATTAGATCCAGTGATTTTTCCAAAGACTGAATAAAAGATTGATTGACGGCCTTATTCAATAAAATATGCTTAAAAGAAATGTTACTGCACACACACACACACACACACACACACATATATATATATATATATGCCAGTTTCATTAAAATAGTATTTTATTAAAAATAATGGACAGGGTGATGTTTTTTATATAATCTTCCACGCGATCTAATAATTGATTTTCTTTTCAGAACATAAAAATAGTCCGAATGTTTTATTTATCCGAGCGCTTTCGGCTATATATTTAACCATTATCAACATTTAATTTTATTTTACTTTTAATGTGATCGATCCCGACCTGGCAGCTACGATACAGCCGCTTTCTCACCGACACGATTATAATATATATATTGTGTGTATTTTGGCAGCATTTTTTCATTAATGCAGGTTTCATTGAATAATATAGACAAGTTCTGTCTATTAATTTTGTGTAGGATCCGTTCATACAGTCTGATATACTTGATAGTGATATCGTTGAAAGACAACAAAAAATCACAGTAATTGTTGATTTTTTATCGGGTCTAAGCTTTCGGCTCACATAAGCCATTATCAAAGCATAAATATTAACACACAGTAAACATAGAACATTTAAGTTATTAACAATAAAGAGAATTAAATTGAAAATATAAGTCCATCCCTACCGTGGCGGATGGCCGAAGACAGTGAAAAAATAGTGGTGTTGTGGTCCCTGGTCTGATTACAGGCATTTGAGTACGTTGTTGGAAATATCGAAATAGATTGTATTCAAACCAGGTTTAAATTGTTTAATGTAGATTGCTTCGAGGATTTTTAGTTTCTGCTTATTATTTTCTTGTTTGAGTATGTACGTGTTATCAACGAGCGTTTTTCTCAGAAGTGTGCGTTGATAACCGTGTTGTTTTAAATGACGGAATATATTTGAATTTTCATTTAAGTGCAACGTCAGACGCCGTGAGAGCGAATTTGTAGTGTGACCAATGTAGATATTATTGAGGTTGTTAGAGATACATTCTCTAAATGGACATATGAATTTATATACTACATTGTTTTTTTGCAAATCACTAACGGTGGGGGAAGAGTCGTTGCGGACGAATGAATTAGATGTAGTGGATTTAGTGTAATATATAATAAACTTAATTCTTTTGTAAGAGTCTGTCGGAGAAATATTAGTATTTATGAGTTTTTTTAGGATGTGTCCATCTAGTTGGTAGTTGGAGTGCATCTGGCTACGGTATAAGCGAGTGATATGTTTGGGATTGGTTGGGCTAGTATCATGTGTTGGTCTTCCCATGTTGAGCTTTTTAAGAAAATAACGTATTTGTTCATCAACTATATAGTTGGGAATATTATTATTGATGAATGTCTGTTTTATGTTTTTTAGTTCACTGTGGAAGATCTGATTTGTAGATGAATTGACTTTTGCACGATATAATAGATTTTTTTATAATGGCTATTTTGTAATAGTGGGGGCATTCACTAATATAATTGGGTGTGGAGGGATTTTTATTAGTGGGTTTTTGATACGGTGAGATAGTAAATTTATTGTTATCAGTGTTAATTAATATATCAAGAAAAGGAATTTTGTTATCATCGCTAAGTTCATAAGTGAATTTTAATACTGAATTATTTTGAAATTGTTTTTGAAGTTGTAAGATTTCGTCGGTATTTTTAATTAATAGTAGGACATCATCAACATATCGGAGATATATTGATGGTTTTTTAAATTTTGCAAAGGTAGTATTTTCAAGGTTAGACATGTAGAAATTACTAAAAGTCGGACCAAGCACTGAACCCATGGAGACTCCGTCACGTTGTATATATATATAGTGTTGTTTGGATCAACAAAAGGCACTTCAGTAGGACAAGCTAGTAGAATTTGTCTTAAGATGTTGGGATTAATTTTGAGTGGGGGTAATGAAGGATTACTGTAGACATTTCTTATAATTATATCAATAGTTTCACTGACGGGTACATTAGTAAAAAGGTTTTACACACACACACACACACACACACACATATATATATATATATATACACGAGAAAAAATCGCAAGATCGCCAAGACCTACCGCGGTTTCGCACAACGGCTTTATTTGATTAGTCCTTGGTCTGCCTTTGCCCTGACGAGCCGTTGCGCGAAACCGCGGTAGGTCTTGGCGATCTTGCGATTTTTTCTCGTGTGTTTTTGCTCTACGTCACTGCCTCTTGGTTAATCCTTTTTGGTTAGTTTTGTATCGAGCACTTTTCTTTCTTTGTGGTTCGTTCCGTTTGAGGGTTTTTTTTCTATGCTGTGAAGTACTGTATATATTGTCGGTGCTCCGCAGTTTTCTTTTTTTTCCCCTCATTGTCCAAAGCTTTATAGCGGCGGACAATAACGGAGTTAGATTCTGCCGGTTATTCGTGGTGCTAAAAAATTACTTGTGTAAGATTTTAAGATTTGGATACGTACAGAGTCGATTTTATTATATATATATATATATATATATATATAAGGAAAAGTATCGAAATTGTATTAACCGACATATTTAAGTTTGTTTTTAATGGAGTGAATTTTATTTGAGTGAATACTCTTTTTAATAATTAAACAGTATATTTATATATATCCACCAGCTGAATATTCGAGTAATCCTGTTAAAAAAAAAATATGTATCTTCTCGCAGGATTCGACCCTGTGACTTCCATATACCTGAGAAGAAGCCTCAATTAGAACTGCCCTTTTTTATCATTCGAGCACAGAAGATTTCATGGTTGAACAAACTTGAATTAAGCCATAAATGCATTAGTCCCCGATTTCTCACAATATTCGTATCTGATCCTGTTCGTATCCAAAACAAACTTAAATAAAGACAATATTACGAAATCTTACGGAAAGTTACAAAATGGTATTAACAGACATATTTATTTAAATTCATTTTTTGAACATTATTTTTTTTCTCATCAGTGACGAAATTGTCCGACATTCTCTGCTATAAAAGAGGACCTATATTACGCAACTGTTCATCAAATTTCCCCCGTTAATTTCTAAAGGATGTTTCGCTTTCCAGTGTGTCATCAGATTTCGGTGTCACATTTTCATTCTCTTCCAAAATATATTAATTCGTTGATTTGTTGATTTTGTTATCTCCAGTTTGTCATTCTCATCTCGACTTCTTTCTTTTGATGAAAGCCATACATTGTGTCTTCTTTTAGTTTATAGATAGTCCTTTCTTCACGTTTTCCATTACTACCTTATTCACAAGATCTTGTAGTTTCATAATAAAATAAGCGTACGACCTACAAAGGACAAGGAATCGTGGACGGCCATGATCGAAAATAAAGAAGACGGAAACGAAGAAGTTTTATTTATGCTTAAAGTATAAAAGAATATTTATCGTAAATCTCACTGTATAAGAAAAATATATTCGTATATAGAGAGACAATCACCCAACATAGGTAATATAAAAAAAAGAAGACGTAAAAGAAGAAGTTTTATTTATGCTTAAAGTATAAAAGAATATTTATCGTAAATCTCACTGTATAAGAAAAAATATATTCGTATATAGAGAGACAATCACCCAACATAGGTAATATAAAAAAAAGAAGACCTAAAAGAAGAAGTTTTATTTATGCTTAAAGTATAAAAGAATATTTATCGTAAATCTCACTGTATAAGAAAAATATATTCGTATATAGAGAGACAATCACCCAACATAGGTAATATAAAAAAAAGAAGACGTAAAAGAAGAAGTTTTATTTATGCTTAAAGTATAAAAGAATATTTATCGTAAATCTCACTGTATAAGAAAAAATATATTCGTATATAGAGAGACAATCACCCAACATAGGTAATATAAAAAAAAGAAGACCTAAAAGAAGAAGTTTTATTTATGCTTAAAGTATAAAAGAATATTTATCGTAAATCTCACTGTATAAGAAAAATATATTCGTATATAGAGAGACAATCACCCAACATAGGTAATATAAAAAAAAGAAGACGTAAAAGAAGAAGTTTTATTTATGCATAAAGTATAAAAGAATATTTATCGTAAATCTCACTGTATAAGAAAAAATATATTCGTATATAGAGAGACTATCACCCAACATAGGCAATATAAAAAAAGAAGACGTAAAAAAAGAAGTTTTATTTATGCTTAAAGTATAAAAGAATATTTATCGTAAATCTCACTGTATAAGAAAAAAATATATTCGTATATAGAGAGACAATCACCCAACATAGCTAATATAAAAAAAAAGAAGACGTAAAAGAAGAAGTTTTATTTATGCTTAAAGTATAAAAGAATATTTATCGTAAATCTCACTGTATAAGAAAAAATATATTCGTATATAGAGAGACTATCACCCAACATAGGTAATATAAAAAAAAGAAGACGTAAAAAAAGAAGTTTTATTTATGCTTAAAGTATAAAAGAATATTTATCGTAAATCTCACTGTATAAGAAAAATATATTCGTATATAGAGAGACAATCACCCAACATAGGTAATATAAAAAAAAGAAGACGTAAAAGAAGTTTTATTTATGCTTGAAATATAATAGAATATTTATCGTAAATCTCACTGTATAAGAAAAAATATATTCGTATATAGAGAGACAATCACCCAACATAGGTAATATAAAAAAAAAAAATTTAACTTCAGTATTAAAATTTTTCTTAGTAACTTTTCTGTTTTAATTTTGCCTACGATTTCTATTCTGACGTAGTGTAGGCCAAAAGCCGCCTAAAATAATTTTACCCCCCGCCTTTTTTTAATCGAGATACATTTGTATCTATCTTAATGATAAAATGGTCCTATTTAAATTAAGTATATATTTGTCTATATTTCAAAGATGAAGTAGTATTTACATTATTTACATTGTTCGGACTGTTGTCCTCATCTTTATTGCTATATTTATATTAACGATGTTTCGGCCGTTGTACACTCTGGTCTTCTTCAGGTGAGTTGAATTTCAAACCGGACTCTTTATTTCGATCACAGGGATGTAAACACTGATGTCCTCAAAAACGCATGGTCCAGTGGATAAAAACATTGTTTAGCTCTAGTGAATTGACTCAAAGAGTTCTGAGTTCAGTACCGAGCTAAAGCAGTGGGAAACAACTTAATTGACTTAAAATGAGATAACTAAGATGACATGGCTCATAGAACGAGAACAATCTACCCCAGTGATCGAAATAAAGGGTTCGAATCGAAATTCCAAACACCTGAAGAAGGCCCGAGTGTACAACGGCCGAAACATCGTGAACATAGCAATGAAAATAATGCATGTGTCTATTTAGGCAGTGAATCTTCATTCAATAATGTGTAGCTGAGTAATCTAGATATATATCTATTTATAATCCTGTCAGATAAAATATATATATATATATATATATATATATATATATATATATATATTTTATTTGTTAGAACATTACTTTTAATCGATACTCGTATCTGGGTAGATATTTTGTTTTTTAATTAAACACGAGTATCGATTAAAAATAATGTTCAAGCAAATAGATTAAATTTATCGATTGTTAAAACCATTTCGTTAATTTTCGGGATTTTCCGTAACATATTTACGCTTTCACACTCTGATTGAGCACTTTGAAAGAATGGTAGACTTTGAAAAAACAGTACCTACTCTAGCATCTACTCATCGTTTATTAAGTAATGAATTTAGAACATTCTCAGTTACCGGCGTGTGTTTACATGGTATATCACACGTTAAAAGTCTGTCTTCTTCTACCGCTCTACCGTGTGTCAATAGCTCAGAGGTAGAATCGCCGACTGATGTCAATTAGGTCGGGTTTCAATCCTGGGTAAAAGCAATCGGATGTTTAACTGTACTGATGAGCTGTCATACAGCGAAACAGATCTGTCAGCGGATGACTATATATGTGTATCACAATTACAAAAGCAATATTTGGAAACACGTTTTTTTATTTTTAATGGACACTCGTATTTGAGTAGATAGTCTGTTTATTTTATTGTTTTTCATTTTTCTTCTATAATTAAATAGAAAACTTCCTTGTAAAATATCTATCTTCTGGCAGGATTCCAATCTGCATACTCACATATACCGGAGAGATTTCAACATTAAACCTGGTCTATATCTATCTATCTATCTATCTATCTATATATATATATATATATATATATATATATATATATATATATATATATAGTCATCAGCAGACAGATCTGTTTCGCTGTATTACAGCTCATCAGTACAACTTAGACTCCGGTCGCTTCCTAACCCAGGATTGAAACCCAAGCGAATTGGCGTCAGACGGCGATTCTACCCCTAGGCCACGAGCGTCCAGTAGAAGAAGGCAGGCTTTTTAGCGCGTATAAACACGCCTAATAGCTAGAGTGCTCCAATTCATTATCGAATGAGCGGTGCGTAAATGCCGGAGTAGCTATTGTTTACAAAGTCTAGCACTCTTCCAGAATGCTCAATCAGGGTGTGAGAGCGTAAATACTATAGTCATCCGTAGACAGATCTGTTCCGCTGTATTACAGCTCATCAGTATGGCTTAGCCTCCGGCCGCTTCCTAACCCAGAATTGAAACCCTATATATATATATATATATATATATATATATATATATATATACCTTGAACGCGGTTTCGCACAACGGCCCTGACGAGCCATTGTGCGAAACCGCGGTAGGTCTTGGCGATCTTGCGATTTTTTCTCGTGTGTTTTTGCTCTACGTCACTGCCTCTTGGTTAATCCTTTTTGGTTAGTTTTGTATCGAGCACTTTTCTTTCTTTGTGGTTCGTTCCGTTTGAGGGTTTTTTTTTCTTTGCTGTGAAGTACTGTATGTATTGTCGGTGCTCCGCAGTTTTCTTTTTTCTTCCCCTCATTGTCCAAAGCTTTATAGCGGCGGACAATAACGGAGTTAGATTCTGCCGGTTATTCGTGGTCCTAAAAAATTACTTGTGTAAGATTTTAAGATTTGGATACGTACAGAGTCGATTTTATTATTATATATATATATATATATATATATATATATATTTAATCATTTCACCCCGAGCAAGGCAGAAACGCCACTGATGTGCAGGGGGTTACATAAATGTAAAAAGATTAATTAGAAAAGAGTGAGGAGTACAAGCTAGTTAGAAAGGAACAATAGAAAGCTGAGAAAGCAGGTGCAATGACAGATACATGGGCGGAGAGAAAGTGAAGATTATACAGGGGAGGGGAGAGAGCTAGAGTCCAGTGGTTAGTAGATGAGTATTAACTTTGAATTTAAATTTCTGGAGGTCGTAGCCGTCAGGAAAGCAAGAATACGGGAGTGAGTTCCACAGGCGGGAAGTGCGAGAGAGGAAGCTGCAGGAGTAGAATTGTCGTCTGCGTTTGGCTAACCTGACTGTGAATGGGTGGGACCCAGTTGCCAGTCTGGTTGCACGGGTAAACACCTGTTGAGGAGGCATCAGTGACTTATGCTCATCCGAGCAGAAGCCATGAAAGTATTTATAGAAGAGACAGAGGGAGGCCACATTTCGACGATGGGAAAGTGGCTGCAGACGAGTCGCCAGATCAGTACCTATCACATTACAGACTCTCCTTTGGAGCTTGTCAAGAACACTGAGGAGAACGGCAGGGGCACCTGACCATAAATGGCAGCAGTACTCCATGCACGGACGGATGGTTGACTTGTATATATGCAGGATGGATTCAGGTGGAAAAAACATCCTGGATCGACATAGTGAACCAATCTTCTTAGCAGTAGATTTTGCTATGGATTCAATATAGTGGTTCCATTTGAGGTCTGAGGACAGGTAAGTCCGAGGAGGCGTAGTGTATTACTCTCCGGGAGAATCATCTGGTCCATGCTTATGGGAGGTAGAAGAGGTTGCCTGTAATGGTTGACAGACAACAGCTTGGTCTTAGAGGAATTGAAGTTGACAAGCCACTTCTTGCCCCAGTTCACCACAGAGTGTAGATCCCGTTCAAGGTCAGCAGCGAGATTATGTCTGTCCGCCACGACAGGTTTCTTACTGGAGCGAGAGTATATTGTAGTGTCATCTGCGTAGATGCCTACTTGGGACTTGATCTCATCTGGGAGGTCGTTGATGAAAATAAGCAAGAGCGTCTGGCCCAGGATAGAGCCTTGTGGGACACCAGCATTCGTGCTGTAGGACGAAGAGGCACGCCCATTCAGAACGACCTTCATTTTGCGACAAGCAGGCGACCGGTAATACCATAACCGCGTAGTTTGCATAGGAGGCCAGGGTGCCAAACCCTGTCGAAAGCCTTGGAGATGTCCAGAGCAACCGCGCGAGCCTCGTCAGACTCATCAAGGGCCTGTAGCATGTACTCCGTTACAGTTGTTAGCAGGTCGGCTGTGGACCTGTCAAATCGGAATCCATATTGCCTGTCGGAGAACAGTTTGTGGGCGGTGACATGATGTATATATATATGGCAACCTGTGAAGACGGAGAGGATATATAATTTTATCTAATTAATATAAATTAAATTATCAGTTGGATACAAATAGAGAGCTTAATGGACATTATTTAGAGCAAATATATTGAGAAAAATTCAACACATAATTAAACAGTTTAATTATGTGTTCACTTTCTTGTATATATATATATTAATCAGTTTTGGGGTCAAAATTAACTTAGACCAGTACACAGTCGTATTAAAATGTGCTCAATACATATATCATGTCGGATTTTGAATATTTTTCATTTGGAAATGAGTTATTTCCACAACCTAGGTTTAAACCTGTCAATATCTTCAAGCGATTTATGATGACTGATTTTTATTACGTTTTCAAACGTACAACAGGGATTTTTTAACAACTGAAAATTTTCAAAACTAGGGAGGAGTTACCTAAGAATCTTAAACTCTCATGATATATGCAAATTGTACCAGGAAGAATAGTTGGGGATAATATTTTATCCGGAACAAAAAAAAATAATGTCCATGTGTAATCACACCGGAAAATAGATTCTAGAATCATGCAAACGTGAATGTGGAAGAGAGAGAGAAAGAGAGAGAGAGAGAGAGAGAGAGAGAGAGAGAGAGAGAGAGTGTGTGTGTGTGTGTGTGTGTGTCTAAGAATGCAGGCATCACAAATAAGGTTTGGGAATAGCAGATTTTCAGTGTCTTCAACTTGAGTGCGATACCCATGAAAGAAAACATATTTTATTTTTTAGAGATGTATCCAAGGTTTTATCTCAAAATCAAAAAATTCTGTTTCCGTAATATATTTTAAATTGGGGTAAAAAAAGAAAAAAAAATTAAGCAAAAATAGTTATTGGGCATACTTGACCTTGGAATAAAATAAAAACATTCATTCTTCGTTTCAGGAATCGAGATTTTATACAAAAGAAAATCTTAAAAAAAGAGAACGAAATAAAATAAATTATAAACAAAAATAAATAAATAACAAAATCAACACTTTCTTTCTATCGTCCCTTTGGGGCTTGAATTATTTTTGCGTAAGACATGATTTTTATCTAAAGTATGGAAAACTGTGAGAAAAAACATATCAGGAATGGTAATAAAGACAGAGAGTCTGCTAGGAAGAGAATTCTTCTTTGATCCATTCCGATTTGTTTATATACGTTTATCTTGAGCTCTTATTTAAAAAAAAATCTTTAAAAAGCTCTTATCTTAAAAAAAAATTACAGAAACTAAATAAAAGAAAAAAACTCCAAAAGAAAGTTATATTATCTGGCTATTTTAAACTGGATAAAAGTTCTCGGATTTACTGTTATATTTGCCGTCTCCTTTCCGAAAGTGGAGGATTATGGCTCTCCACAACCTTCTATATTTAAAAATCTCTTAAATCTCTGTCTTTTTATCTATTCCTACCCGAGGTGAATGAGCGTTAGTACAGATGCAAAAGTGGTCCCAAACCGTATGCAGACATAGATATCAAAACTAGTTATATCACGATTTTCCCCGTTAGGAGTGGAACAGCTTGGCCTGTCCAGATACGAGCCGCACTTGACGCATTTTCTTCCGAAAGTTGCGTGACACTGGCAGTGCAGGGTTTTATGGAGCAATGTTATTTTTTCTCGTCTGTTTGTCCTTTTCTGCAAGTGACTTCCGTAATTATTAAGCGAGAATTGGTTGTGTTTCCCCTCAACATCAGCACATATTTGTCTTATTTTACGACACTACAACTGCTCCTCTTCACTGACTACCCAATACTTTTGGCCTTGTGCCGCATCTAAGCAGCGCTTAGAAAATAAACTACCACTCATTCTTCTGTCATCAAACTTGTTAAGTAAGGTAGTCTCTTGTTCTTTTGAAGTTTAATAGACCTTGTTAGTGTCAAAGTTTCTATGCCTTATTTCCCCATTGTCCTAGAAAGGTCAAATCTGATTTTCTAATTCAGTTTTCATTTCATATATCTTCCTCGGCTGTGGTAAATTCAGCATTCTTTTGTAGAGCCAGATTTCTGTTTCCCTGAGATTGCTCTGTCAAAATTCCTACATCGTCGTAGTTTATTCTTTCTCAGTACAACATTAAAATATTTTAATGAAATTTATTTATGACGCTATTACATTCATTATTGGGTTTGCGGCCTATCACGTTGAATACACCGGTTCTGGCTCGACCACCGAAAGTTAAGCAACGTTGAGCCTGGTCAGTACTTAGATGGGTGACTGCTTGGGAATACCAGGTGCTGTAAGCGTACAGTGACCGATGTGCGTTGTGGTGCAGTGGATATCGGCTCGAAAAGAGAAATCGGTGAGCCGAGTTCGAATTCCAGTTGAATACCTTGCATTCACTTAAGCACTTACCCAATAAGAATTACCCAATAACTGAAATCAATAATTTGGGCAATAATAAATGTAACTGTAGAAACTCTATAAAGTGTCCTTTGGAAAACAAGTTCCCTACAGAATCCATTGTTTATCACTGTACTATTTCTTCTATGGAAAGTTCTAGTAATGTAAAGATTTATGTGGGTAGTACTAAGAACTCCATTGTTTTCACTTACGCGCAAATGCCCTTGGGAAAGGTATTAATCTGTCCCTTCCCTCCAGTTATGTGTTAAATAACAAGGGTAAGACTTGGAGACCCTTCCCTTGAAAACAAATCCCAATGAATCTTGATACTCGAAAAAGAAAAATGTATTACTAGACACAAAAACTTATATAAACAACAATAAATTGTTGAAAGAAAAATGTATTACCAGCAATAAATAAATAAATAAAATTTAGTTGGCAATAAATGACCCGCCGAGGTTGATTTGCCATAAAAATAAAACAATCAACCAACCAACATTCATTATTGGCTATGCTAGAAGTTCTTCATCTCTTCTGGAATGCAGGGAGCGATTTTCGCCTAGAATTAATTGGTACACGTGACAGCCCGGTGGTGAAAAAGACTCATTTGTACATTCCACTGCACATTTATAGGGATCTTGTTCTTATCTTTATTTAGTATTGCTCGCCATTTTTTACTGAGTGCAAGTGCCAATCTGAATATGATTGAAAAATGGTTCATAAAAATATAAGAACCAGATCTCTTAGACATTAGCAGTGGAATAAGAACAGTCTGTCCCCATTAAAAAGTTGTAGCAGCTGACATTAGCAAAGATAGGGGCGGTAAAAAAAATTGCGTTTCGTGCAAGTTCACGGCGAAGAAATCTATTATGTGCCAGATACCTTCTGGGCGAGTGCAATCAAAGCTCTGACTTCCCCCTACATCCTGTCCTTATTATCTCAAACAATATTTGCTTCGTTACTCTTCTTCAAAATCACTATTCTGCCAATCAGCTGAACAAGACTGCAGTGTATAATGGCCGAAACGTCGTGAATATGCCAACAAAGTTTAAGAAAATAGTCAAAAGATGGTAAATAGCAAAAGTAAATATACGAGAATTACTTTTTCGCATTAGGTCATTCACTGAAGAAGCGTTAATAAAATTGAAACATGTTCGATTCAAAAACTGTTCCTGTTTGTTCTTTATTTTATTATTCTGTCGGTTTCTGATCATATTTGTTTCTTCATTCGATCGCAATATATATATATATATATAAAACTAATTATATATATATATATGTGGGTGTGTATATTTTAACTATAGTAATAACAATACCAATAGTAACAGAACTGACTCTGCCGAAACTCGTATTAATTAAGCTATCATTTAAATCGTCTTGTACAACCTACCGAGAACGAACTCGGAGGGAAAAAAAGGGGAAGTAAAAAAAGAAACAAACGAAGTACATGAACAAAAAGTCAAGCACTCGGAAGAAAGAAAAAAAACCAAGACGAAAACCCTAACACTAAAGCGCTCAATACGAAAGTACAGGAAACAAAGAGCCAATTTCCTGACAAGCCGTAGGGCGAAACTGTGGTAGGTTGTTGGCCCTTGCTTAGATTTCTGTCTGTATATATATATATATATATATATATATATATATATATATATAATTATTATTTTTTATTTAAAAATGAATATAGTTTACACTGAGACACGCAAATTTTTATCTTCTTAGATTTTACCTCGTTATCAAACAATATTAGCTCATTGTTGTAAAACTGATAATGGCTTTATGGTCGTGAAAATTTCCACATATTTTAAAATAGATTAAATTAGAAAGCCAATTTTTTCAATTATCAATTTTTCAATTTCGATTTTTTCGATTATCGATTTTCGATATTTATCGGGGGTACCTCGACACAAAACTTAGCTAAGAACACTCGCATACGCTTATAGTACAACTGTGTAAATTTTCAAGAAAATCGGTTCAGCTGTTTCGGAGTCTATAGGTAACGGACACACACACAGACACACACACACGCACACAAACAAACACACACACACACACACACACACACACAGACAAAGTTCCATTTATAAATAAGTTTAGATTTTTCTATCTCTCAATACTCTAGTTAGTTTTTGAAATGCGTCTTTAGCATTGCCAATGAATCTCCGGATCTCGATTTCATATTGTCAGAAAGCTTCCCAAATATATAAATATTTCACTTGTTTTATTTTAATTTCTCTGGCCAATAGCACAGAATTCTGGACGATTTTTTAAAAGATGAATTGGAGATTTGAATCAATAGAGAATTTAAAGACCTTAATTAAAATGACTATTTATACAAATATATGACTATTTATATTTATATGACTATTTATACAAATATAAAACAGTAGATTTTTTTCGATGTGACTTTAGATTTAATGAAGAATATATACCAACCATATAAAAAAGGGCAAACATTTTATATAGTCACCAAAAATCTAACCATCCTCGATCCCTTATAAAGCATGTACACCACTTTCAACAAAAATGGTTTGCAGTAAATTAGGAATAATTCTTCGCTTTAATTAAAAAACACTTTCCGAATAATAATCCATTAAGTAAAATTTCAATAAAACTACTCCAAAATTAAATTAGAGCTGTAAGAATAATCTAGACAAAATTATAAACAATCATAATAATAATATTTCAAATAAAAATTTAAACCTAATTGAAATAAGAATTACCCAATAACTGAAATCAATAATTTGGGCAATAATAAATGTAACTGTAGAAACTCTATAAAGTGACATTTGGAAAACAAGTGCCCTACAGAATCCATTGTTTATCACTGTACTATTTCTTCTATGGAAAGTTCTAGTAATGTAAAGATTTATGTGGGTATTACTAAGAACTCCATTGATTTCACTTACGCGCAAATACCCTTGGAAAAGGTATTAATCCGTCTCTTCCTTCCAGTTATGTGTTAAATAGCATGACAGATTGGGTTCTATAGCCTTGGTCGACAACCAGTCTACCGCAGAAAGCAATGGCAACCTACTGCGGGATAATCTTCTGCCCAATCAGTCATGTCTCGAAAGAGACATGATCTCCCAAGCGTGTATCACGTATGGCACTTGACTGACTGACTAAGAACTCTCTGAAAGAACTATTTTATTAACTTGCATCTCCATTTAATAATAATAATAATAATAATAATAATAATAATAATAATATGTTGACAAAGTTAATACTCATCGATGGTTACGTGCATCTGGATTAAAGTCTGAAACTGAAGGATTTATACTTGCAGCACAAGACCAAAGTCTTTTCACGAGAAACTTTCAGGCAAATATTATGCATAATAATATGGATCCAAAATGCAGGTTTTGTGATAAACACCAAGAAACAATAGACCACCTAATCTCAGGCTGTTCTGTGCTTGCCCTAAACGAATATAAAAATCGCCACGATAGAGTTGGGCAATATTTACATTGGACAATGTGCAAACATTATGGAAAAGCTGTAAACAAACACTGGTATGAACATCATCCAGCACCGGTTACAGAAATAGAAGATGTAACCATTCTATGGGATTACACCATTTACACAGACAGAAAAATTGAAGCAAACAGGCCAGACATTATTGTTAAAAACCAGAAGGAGAAAACTTGTCTATTAATTGATATGGCTTGTCCAGCGGATTGTAACATCGCAATCAAGGAATTTGAAAAACTGTCAAAATATAAAGACCTGGAAATTGAAATAGAAAAAATGTTGAAATTGAAAACAAGAGTTGTGCCAGTGATAGTAGGTGCACTTGGAATGATAAAAAATGGAACAAAACAACACATTGAAAGAATGCCTGGAAACCCCAGCTTAAGAGATATACAAAAAATTGTCTTATTAAGTACAGCCCACACACTAAAGAAAACTTTATCTATGTAATGCTGGGGGTGATAGGGAAGATAGAAAAACATGAAATGGAGCCATAACAACACGCCACTACCTGCCTTAGGTCTCCCCGCAGACTTGGTTGGTAGTGAGGCCAAAGCAGAAATCGAAATATGATGAAAAATGATATAATAATAATAATAATAATAATAATAATAATAATAATAATAATAATAATAATAATAATAAGCACAAAAATAGAACGTCTCTATTAGTATCTAAAAGAAATAAATAAATTTTCCATATTAAGATGGAAAATTTTAAAACAGGTAAAATATGTAGGTCTTTAACGTCCCATGCCCCTTGTGCCTTTATGAAAAACTGTATATTATTACATTTCTTAAGAATAAAAATTTATTAAATAAACGTAATGAAATAAATGTAATATGTAAACATTGCGAAATGTTCACGTTAAAACATAACACTATTTTATCCTGGCCGGACGGAAGTAATTAAATTAGTGGTATTATTAATTGTTGTAAATAAGACGGAAGAAATTGTGTTGGTCCGTATTATTAATTTTTGTAAATCGAAAAGAACCAACTAAAAAAAAGTTGTTCATTCTGATTTGAACATCGGTAATAAAAATTATTA
This sequence comes from Ascarosepion bandense, assembly GCA_037127315.1. Taxonomy (NCBI): domain Eukaryota; kingdom Metazoa; phylum Mollusca; class Cephalopoda; order Sepiida; family Sepiidae; genus Ascarosepion; species Ascarosepion bandense. The sequence goes on from JBBBDQ010001140.1 coordinate 1,259,717, forward strand.
TGGGCAGAGGAAGGTAAGAGGTCGCAAAACCCAAAGCCGAGAGATATGAACGAAGTTATATTTTGCAGGTGTGTTATTTGATAAACAGCTGAGTCCAAGGAGATTATTGTTGACAATTGGAAATAGTTTGATGTCGGAACAAGGACACCGCAGATAAAAGAAATGTTTTTAAAACAAAATATAATTTTGAATTCAGAAAGAATTGTCCAAAATAAAAAGAAATATTTGATAAGTGAAAACAAAAGAATTGTTTTTGACAAGTAGAATAAAAATTTCCACGCCTG
>JBBBDQ010001140.1:1265000-1325000 GCA_037127315.1 Ascarosepion bandense
TATATATACAACGTAGAATACTTGGTATATAAGTCAGGTAAATTCCGATAGAGACGAACTCCGAAGAACTCAAGGTTAAATTTATTTAATTTAACAGAGTAATTAATTTAGAAAAAATTTAGATATTCTACAATTTCATGGGTAATACGTATTTCGCACTGGAAAAAAAGAGCTGCTCGTCAGAACCAAAAGATACAGCAGTTAATAATATTCAAAATAATCCCAAAAATAGTTACACACAGACGCTCACGTGCCCATGTCGAGAACAGATATTTGTAATGGCAAAGTACGAAAACAGTTCCTCGCTCATTCAAAAAAAAAACCCAAAGAGAGAGAAAAAAGAAAAATATAAACAATTAATAAATGGAAAGAAAAGAAAGAAAAAGAAAAAAAGGGAGGGAGAACGAACAGTATAAATAGAAATTAAAGTATCTTTATATATATATATATATATATATATATATATATATACATACTTACCTGACTTAATATACATATGAGGGTACATACATGTATAATACTATTATACCGGCGTTAATAAAACAGTGTTCAATGTAGTATAAACTGAGTTATTAATTATATACATGACTCAGTGTTTCATGCTTTATGCAATCATCAGGTGCATATTCCAACCTGACTGTTTAACAGTTCTGAATTTAAGTTCACTCGATGTTCATGGGAATTTAGTTCTATAAAGCTAGGTTACTGCTTTTTAATAACCACGTGCATCCATAGAAAAATACTTAATTAAAATTCTTAGACTCTGATTGATGAAGAGTTCTCTATACGTTTGCCTTTTTCTTCCTCACCCCCTTTCTTTCTTTCTTTCTTTCTTTACCCCACAAATAGTACTATTAAAAATTATGAATTATGCCACTTGAATTTCATCTATCTGCATTTTAATATTTCTAAAAATCTTAATTTTGTTATTTTACTTTTAAAATTTCAGTTCCAATTTTTTATCTCCATGTAGATTTGTTTATTTAAATATTAATTTTGTTATTAAAATCTTGACGTGATTTTATAATATTTAACTCACATGAACATCGAGTGAAACACGATGGCTGGGCGTTGTGTTACAGTGGATATCGGCTTGGAATGACAAATCGATGAGCAGAGTTCGAATTCCAGTTGAATTCCTTGCATTCTCTTACGCCCAAATACCCTTGGGAAGGGTATTAATCTGTCTCTTCTCTTAAGGTTTGGGTTAAATAATAGGACAGATTGTGTTCTATAGACTTGGTTGGCAACCAGTTTACTGCAGAAATCAATGGCAATCTACTGCGGAATAATATTCTTCCCAGTTAGTCATAACTTTTTTGAGACATGATCGCCCAAGCGTATATCTCGTATGGCACTTAACTGACTGACTGAACATCAAGTGAACTTAAATTTAAATCCATTAAACTGTCAGCTTGAAAATGCACCTGATGATTGCACAACGCATGAAACTCCGAGTCGTGCCATCGACGTATTTATTAATATATATATATATGTGTGTGTGTGTGTGTGTGTGTGTGTGTGTGTGTGTGAAGAAATAAGGTCTTGAATGTATATTCCCTAAGTCTGTGTCAGTTGAATGAGAACGGTTTCCCAAACTCCAAGATTTTGAATCGAATCTCTGCACGGAATTCTCAGCTACTGAAACATGATTCCCTCTTAATTTTGTCTTTCATTTCCGCAAATTAACAGGACTACAATGTTACTATAAAGTTACTGATATTTGAATGTCCCCTGCAAATACCAGTAACTTGAACGAGTTGCTATAGTGCTTGTCACGGGAGCTATCATTTTTCATTTGGAAAGTTCCCGATCGACGTCTTCGAGTTTGGAGTCGCATTAATTCGCCTCTGTCAAAACAATCTTGAAAACGTTTGTTTGTTTGATTAAGAAAGAGAATGAATCACCAGGAAACGCGTTTCTGTCAGGGACATGGAAAAGCTAGGACTTTCTGAGATAAAAAGCAAATTCCGTGTAATGTTTCATTACCCATGAAGGGAGAGACAAAAAATAATGACAATAAAAATGTTGAAATCCAATCCTTCAAATAAAAAGTTCGGAAAGAAATCTCCAGTCAACACTAGAATGAGCGATTCAAAGACATATTTTCCCGTAAAACCAAATTGTCTTAAGAGAAAGATCTCATAAATTTCATTTGAAAGCAGCACTGGCTGCTCGGTCAACGAAACAGCTAATACAAGTTTTAGAGTAGGACTCAACCCACATTCTACTCTTCAATAATACTATGACAATGGACTGCTCCTACTTATAAATATGGCAAATAGCTACATTAGAAGAGGATTTGAGGAGGAGTTGATTTACTCACGTTTTTTCGTCTTATGTAAAAGTATTTAATAAACCAGTTCGATTTCGTTTTTCCCTAACTAACCTTCTGCTCCTTCAATACACTTTCTAACTACAGCCTTCTGAATTTTCGGCTTTTTTTTAAAGTAAAACAACATAAGCTTGTATTTAAAACTAAAGTAAAAGCTTTAAGAAATATTTTTTAATTAAAACAATCATTTCAAACCTTAAGTATGGCGTTTTCTGTTGTGGTACTTATAAGAAAGTTTTAATTAATTAGTGTCATTAATAGGCACAACAACTTCACTGGAATATGTCAGTAAAGTAGAACTAATAAAAAACATCATCTGGGACAAGAAATAAGTGATAACAGAAAGACAAAATACATGCTAAGACATCTTTTTATCAACCAAATAGTTGACAACATATTGAAAAATTATATATAATAATAATCCTCTCAGTTATAATAAAAATTGTTGTGTATTCATTTGTATATATAAATATTGTTGTGTATTCATTTGTAAATATATATATATATATATATATATATATATATATATATATATATATAAGCAAGCACTTTTTAGATATTCTGTCCTGTGTTGCCTATATGCCATGCTTTTCCGCCAGATGCTTCAACTACTCTGACTTTTCATTGAGCATTTTACACCGTAGTTAAATTTCTTTCCCGTTAACTTTCCCTTGACACGGAGCCTAAAATACCGTGTATATATAAATATGTTGTCGGTGAACAGGCCAGAAAACTGGCCAACGAAAGGTGAATGGTTCCCAAAACGGAAAAGCGAGTGTGAAAAAAAAAAAAAAAAAAACACGCACTCATGATATTTTCTGATATGTTTCCGACCACTTACCTATATATACACGTTATTTTAAACTGTCAAAAAGGCAAACACATCTCGAGATGTAAAATCAGAAATTTATTCGCCTGAAAAGAGTCAACTTTGGACTCGAAACAAGTGTAGCGACACAAATACCTTTATAGACACTTAATATATTATACAAAGAAGCAATTAATAATAAAGGACATTTAATATATTATAGACAAAAAGCAAGTAATAATAATAATAATAATAATAATAACCAAAAGCAAGTAATAATAATAATAATAATAATAATAATAAGAGACAGAATAATAATAATAATAATAATAATAATAATAATAATAATAATAATAATAAGAGACAGAACGAATGAAAAATAAACCCGAACAGACATGGTCTGGAATTACAGAAGATGATGTTAAATATGCACTAAAAAAACACACAATTGGAAATTCCCAGGCATAGATAAAATTCCTAACTTTTGGCTATATTATTTAAGCGCATCACATAAAAAACTAGCCAAAGAACTTCAAGAAATGGTTGACGATCCCACTAAAATTCCTGCATGGTTGACAAAAGGAATTACATTTCTTCTACCCAAGAATGGTGACACAAACAACCCGAAAAACTACAGACCAATTACATGTCTTCCGACAACATATAAACTATTAACATCTATTTTAACAAAGCAGACATATTTATTCTTAGAAAGAAATGACATGTTACCGCTTGAACAAAAAGGGTGCAAACGTGGCTGTTATGGTTGTAAAGACCAATTGCTGATTAACAAAATGATCCTGGAAAACTGCTACAGTACAAAGAAAAATCTTAGTACAGCCTGGATAGACTATCGAAAGGCATTCGATAGTGTGCCACATGACTGGATTTTAAAGACTTTAAATATATACAAGATATCGCCCGTCATCATCAATTTCATCAAACAGTGCATGTCTATATGGAAAACAACCCTTTACCTCAATCATATAAATGGAACCTATAAGTCTGATGAAATAAACATCAAAAGAGGTATATTTCAAGGTGATTCTTTATCTCCCTTACTATTCTGCATATCATTAATAGCACTAACCAGTCAACTTAACAAGACAGAATGTGGTTATAAAATAGGACAAAAGAAAATAAGCCATCTATTTTACATGGATGACTTGAAGTTATATGCTAAGAATGATAATGAACTGGAAGGTCTTCTGCAAACTGTAAAATGCTTCAGCGAAGACATTGGAATGAAATTTAATTTGAATAAATGTGCTAAAGCTACAGTTTTACGTGGATCAATACAAGAAACATCCTCAATTAGCCTAGACCCTGCTGTAACAATAAAAGAATTGAAACCAGAAGAAGCTTATAAATACCTAGGTGTAAATGAGAGCGAAAACATTCACCATAAAAAAATGAAAGAAATAGTGCGTAAAGAGTACTATAGAAGGCTACGAATGATATTAAAAACTGAATTAAATTCACAGAACAGAGTTATGGCCATTAATAGCCTTGCAATCCCAGTTGTCCAATATAGCTTTAACATTTTAAACTGGACTCTAAACAACATCAGGCAAATGGATGCTAAAACAAGAAAGCTTCTTTCTAAGCATAAGATGCATCATCCAAAGGCTGATGTAGACCGTCTATACATACCCCGTAAAGAAGGTGGAAGAGGTCTTATTCAGCTGGAATTGTCATACAAGACAACAACTATTGGCTTACTAACATACATAGAAACAACAAAGGATTGGATGTTACAATTAGTAAGGCAACATGAAGAAAGAAAGAAAAAATATTCAATTATAAAAGAAGGCAGTAAATTCAAACAAGATTTACAGTTAGTAGATTCTGTAGAAAAGCAGAACGGAAGCCAAGAGCCGACTATTGCGGCAAAGAATATGAAAATGAAAGCCAAAGATAAAGCTCTTGAACAGATGAAACAGCGCTGGCAAGACAAACCTTTGCATGGCCAATATCCAGTACGTGCCAATAAATCCAATGTTGACAAAGTTAATACTCATCGATGGTTACGTGCATCTGGATTAAAGTCCGAAACTGAAGGCTTTATTCTTGCAGCACAAGACCAAAGTCTTTTCACGAGAAACTTTCAGGCAAATATTATTCATAATAATATGGATCCAAAATGCAGGTTTTGTGATAAACACCAAGAAACAATAGACCACCTAATCTCAGGCTGTTCTGTGCTTGCCCCAAATGAATATAAAAATCGCCACGATAGAGTTGGGCAATATTTACATTGGGCAATATGCAAACATTATGGAAAAGCTGTAGGCAATCACTGGTATGAACATCACCCAGCACCGGTTACAGAAATAGAAGATGTAACCATTCTATGGGATTACACCATCTACACAGACAGAAAAATTGAAGCAAACAGGCCAGACATTATTGTTAAAAACCAGAAGGAGAAAACTTGTCTATTAATTAATATGGCTTGTCCAGCGGATTGTAACATAGCAATCAAGGGATTTGAAAAACTGTCAAAATATAAAGACCTGGAAATTGAAATAGAAAAAATGTGGAAATTGAAAACAAGAGTTGTGCCAGTGATAGTAGGTGCACTTGGAATGATAAAAAATGGAACAAAACAACACATTGAAAGAATGCCTGGAAATCCCAGCTTAAGAGACATACAAAAAATTGTCTTATTAAGTACAGCCCACACACTAAGGAAAACTTTATCTATGTAATGCTGGAGATGATAGGGAAGATAGAAAAACATGAAATGGAGCCATAACAACACGCCACTACCTGCCTTAGGTCTCCCCGCAGACTTGGTTGGTAGTGAGAGCAAAGCAGAAATCGAAATATGATGAAAAATGACATAATAATAATAATACCAATAAATCTACACTTTAAACTAAACGTTCACGGCTTCTTTTTTCTTCTATAAAATTTTTTCTCGTTAGAACAACTTTTTATTTCTGATTTTAATATGTATATATATATATATATATATATATATATATATATATATATATTGTATTGAAATAGTTGTTACAATGGTTTATAAATTCATAGTATCAATACAAAAATATTTTTGCGTTTCGATCATCGGGTGACGAAGTTGATTACAATATAATGGTCTACGTATGTATCGAGCACTCTTTATAAAAGTAAATGCATGAACAGCAGGTTAAAAAACCTACCAGTTCCACAACTTTGTTACAATACATATATATATATATATATATATATATATATATATATATATATATATATATATATATATTAAAGGTAAAGACAATCAACAGTTTTCGAATTCCGAGTTCTCCGGCATTAACACCTTTTTTTTAAATGTGCACAATAGAACATATACCGTAGACCAAAATACAATTATTATTATTATTTTTATTTAAAATTAATTTACATTGCTACACGGAGATTTCTATGTTTGGAGATTTTATCTCGTCATCAGGCAATGTTGATTTTTTTATCGTGAAAATGATTTCCATTTGAATGCATAAAATAATACGTTTGTAATTTAAAGTGTTGATATGGGTGGGGGAAGACAGGGAAGATTCATGTGTATGTGTAATTTAACTAATCGTAATGCAATTCAATTCTTAACCCTCTAGGGCCATTCGTATCATATTTGATACAGTATGAAAACAAGCCTTGAAAGAAATATTTGCCTGAAAAATGTTTTAAGAGAAATATTTTATAAATTTCAAATGAAAGCAGTACTGACTGCTCAGTCAATGAATACCAAATGTTTACTTATAGGGAAATACCAAATGTTTCCTTATAGGGAAATACTGTATCAAATATGATACGAATGGCCCTAGAGGGTTAAATTTGAAAATGCAGGTTATATGTTTAAGGAATACATGTTTTCTTTTCTAAATCTTACCGGGTAGGTGTCAGCTAATATAGCCACAGTCTGGACTGCTATAATTACGGTGCGTTGTTTCTATTTTTGTTACAAGATTATTGTTTTAGCTTTCTCTGTATCCCAGCATTTTTTAAAAACATAAAAGAGAAAGAAAGAAAACATTTTATTTTTGTTTCAACTTTGTGTATGATTATTCTATTTATATTTCGCTTCAGAGTGATTTATTTCCATTTTTTTCTTAAATTCTTAATTGGTAAATATATTAATATCTATTTAATTAATATTATATTATAATACTCTTGTAGAGGAATATCCTGTCCCACACCGGAATGGATATGGTCCGGTCTATAAAAGAATGACTGGAGCGAACTATAGAGTCGTCACTAGACTGACGACTCTATGACACTGTCAGCTCTCTGCCTTAGGGTAGAGGACGCTCTCTGCTTCCGAGCAGAGAGCAATAACCCAGTCGTGGTTCCGCCGAAGGGTAGAGGCACGACTGGGGAATAATAGACAGACATTTTTTGGCTGGGCCATATAGCACGGAAAGCCCAGATATAAACTGAACATGTGTCATATGTTGCCCTTACTGGGAGGGACAGCTAAATAATGTCGTCGTCACTAGACTGACGACTCTATGACACTGTCAGCTCTCTGCCTTCTGGTAGAGGGCGCTCTCTGCTTCCGAACAGAGAGCAATAACCCAGTCGTGGTTCTGCCGAAGGGTAGAATCACGACTGGGGAAAAATAGACAGACATTTTTTTGGCCTGGCTATATGGCCGGGAAGACCCACAATAAAAAGACCTTGTGTCACATCTAACCTTATGTGGGAAGGTTGGTAAATACCGTCATCGTCACTAGACTGACGACTCTATGACACTGTCAGCTCTCTGCCTTCGGGTGGAGAGCACCCTCTGCTTCCGAGCAGAGAGCACTAACCCAGTCGTGGTTCCGCCGAAGGGTAGAATCACGTCTGAGGAAAAATAAACAGACATTTTTTGGCCTGGCTATATGGCCGGGAAGACCCACAATAACAAGACCTTGTGTCACATCTAGCCTTACGTGGGAAGGTTGGTAAATACCGTCATCGTCACTAGACGGGAGTTATCGTCACTAGACGAGAGCCATCGTCACTAGACAAGAGCATACGTCACTAGACGTGAGCATACGTCACAAGACGAAAGCATTCTTAACTAGACGGACGCATACGTCCTAGACAGAGACATTGTCTACTTGATTGTTTTACCTGTTACTATTCGTTGGTGGTCGTGTATTGTCTATTGGTTTATTGTACTGTGGTATAATAAATCCCTATTCATATACCTTCAGTGTTAAGTATTATTCTTGCACTATTCTTTTCCTGATTATCCCCTCGCGTGATATATCAAATACAAAACAAATTATCGGATTTATGTAAATTAATGGATATTCTTTTTTGAAGAATTTTTTTTAAAAATCATGCTTGTTGAATGATTGGATTTTGTGTTTACGTACTTTGAAGTTGCGGTTGTTTTCATATATGGAGTCAGTTTGTAAATTATTTCTACATCTAAATATTAAGCTACCTTCTTATTTGTTTCAAATACTATTTCAAAATATAGATTTTTAAGGAGATCGTAAAGCCTTTTTCGTATTCTATCATTCTCTGTTTTTGTTGTCTGATGCTATCATTAATCCTTCATCTCTGTATAATCCGCAGTTGTTTATTTGGATTATTTCATTAATTTTACTTAGAATATATATATTTGATTTCTCGTAAATAATCATCTCTTCTCTGAAATGTATTGTATTGTAAACAAATGTAAACAGACAATGTTACGTAAAGTTCTGGAGATTAACGACATGAAATTAACAACCGACGTATTTAATTTATATAAAAATTATTTTTAATCGATACTCTTATTTGAATAAATATTCCGTTTTTAATTAAACAGTATATTTTTATATCTACATATTTCTACCTTTTAGGGCCTGTTAGGGCCAGGAAGAAAGACACGAAAACAAGAAGATAGGTTAAGCCAGTGTATTTGAATAATAGAACATATGTATAAAATAAGAGTGATATAAGTGAGCAGATAGAACTGTCTGTCCGAACTGTCAAGTTACACTGCGTCTCGACTGCCTCTCAGAAACAGTTGCAGGTTAGTAGTTATGAAAGTGCAAGTGTTCATTGCAGTGTAGATAGGGCATCATAACACTATTACTTATTTAACTAGTTTAAATAACTATTCCATAGAATTTTGTCGTTAAATACATAGAGAGATACAGGGACGTTAACACAAAGACATCCACTAAACAAAGATGATATTATCTTGTGTAGACATAAAACATTGCTTAGAACCAGCATAATAAAGAATATCCAAATGTTGGACAATTTTTTCATAATTTTTACCTGAAATTAAAGCCAAAATACGATGTTTAAAACGGCTCATGATTAAACATAACAGACATTCATTATCTGTTACATTTAACAATATATATTTAAAAAACTATCTGCTGCCTCGATACAATATATATATATATATATATGATTTGTTTGAACATTATTTTTGATCGATACTCATATCTAAGTAGATATTCTGTTTTTAATTAAACAGTATTTATATCTACTTGCCTGATTATTTACGATGAATTTGTATTACGAAAATGTGTGTCATTCGGCAGGATTCGAACCTGCGACCCCTATCCACATAGGGGAAGCTACCATTTAATTCTGGCAACATCTTAGACCTCTCGATCACGAATGACCTCCAGTCTAAACGAGGTTTTATTTGGCAAGACTACATAACACAATTTTCGATTCATTGGAACAACCATATCTGCTCTGAAATGTATCGTAATATCAAAAATGTAAACATGTTACGGAAATTAATGAAGATTAACAAAACTTGGTTATAAACAACCGACAATTTGAAATGATTTGTTTGAACCTGCGACCCCAATGTGGACAGGGGTCGCAGGTTAGAATCCTGCCGAATGACACACATTTTCGTAATAATAATTTATCGTAAATAATCAGGCCAGAAGATATAAATATATAATACTGTTGAATTAAAAACAGAATATATACTTAAATATGAGTATCGATCAAAATAATGTTCAAACAAATCATTTCAAATTGTCGGTTGTTTATAACCAAGTTTCGTTAATCTTCGTTAATTTCCGTAACATGTTTATATATATATATATATAACATGTTTATATATATATATATGTTTATATATAACATGTTTATATATATAGTAACATGTTTATATATATATATATATATATATATGTATAATTTACGTGATCGTATGATCATTTCAGCGAACTGAATTTGCTTCATCGGCGATCTTGAATATTATGAATATTTCAAATATTTGTTTGAGTGTGTGTGTGTGTAAGAAACCCGGAATACAGCTTGAAAAACTAAATAGAAATAGAAAGGGAAAGGAAGAAGGAAAGAAAGGGAGGAAGAACGAAAATAGAAAGAAGAAAAGGAGGAAGAGGGAAGGAAGAAAGAGAAGGGAAAAGTATATCAGATTTTCAGATGGGAGGAAACGCGAGGTTGGGGAAAGATTCGCTACTCTAGGCGATCTTTAATATTATGGAATATTTAAAAATTTGCTTAATGTGTGTATGGGTATTTAAAATGGGCGTTAAGCGTGCGTAAAGATAAAGAAGAGGAAAAGAGTAAAAAAAAAAGAAAAAGCGTAGAAAAAATAGAGAGAATGAAGAAAGAAAAAGAAAAAATAAATAAGAAAAGAGACAAGGGGAAAGGAAGAATATGAAGGGTGGGGGTAAATATATAGATATATTGTTCTTCTTCTATGTGCCCTGTTCTTTCAGGACGTAGGCGATTATGGCTTTCCACATCTAACATCTCTTAGCACGCTTTCTCCTGCTAAACCACGCAAAACTTGTTCCGTCATCCACCTGATCAGGCCCTTTAAATATGTTATCCGTTGCTTACCCCGTCTCTTTTTCCCTCTATCTGGCCTGTTAATATCAGGTTCTCCAAGCCCTCCTTCCTCATTGCTAGTCCCAGGAACTTGAGTTGTCTCTTCCTGGTGCTCAGTATTAATTTCCTTTTCGTTTCCATCTTTTGCAAAACCTCATCATTGCTCGGTCCATGATATCCGCAGCATCCTTCTGTAGAATACATTTCAATAGCTTCAAGTTTTTCCAATTCAACTATCTTAACCCCATAAAAACCAATATTCCCGAAGCCCTTCCTTTACTAGAGCAAATCTCTGGTCTTAGAATTTTTTCTCATTCTTTGCTCATATGGGGTTGAGAATGCATGCATGTTGAAAATTGCTATTTCCCCTCTAAGTTTTATCTGAATTTACGTATATATATATATATATATATAGTCATCCGCAGACATATCTGTTTCGCTGTATCACAGCTCATATATATATATATATATATATATATATATATATATAGCATAATGATAATCTACGTATACTGTCTTAATATTTATAGAAAAAAACTACTAAAAAGTTTTAAGTAAAAAATGTATTTTTTGACAGTATTTATTGCTTTCTACATCACGTGACGGACGCTTCTCGCGACTGACGCTTCTAGTTTAAATTTAAAAATCATTTGTTTCTGATGAAAGGCCGAGGCCGGTCTGAAATATCATATATATATATATATATATATATATATATATATATATATATTAGGAATAAATAAATTCTGTCAAAAAATACATTTTTAACTTACAACCTTTTAGTAGTTTTTCCTATATATATTCTGAATTCATTCGCTTACGCAACCTTGGTTTCATTCTTTCGGTAAATTCAGGCTTTTTCTATCGACTGATTCACCAACACTATTTTCAAACGCACAACAAGAACTTTCAGAACGTACAAATGGTAGTTCAAACTAAGAAAGGAAAAAACTGCAAGACCCTGATATAACATAACGCATATTAAAAAAGGCCAGAAGTTACAACGGTCGTGATGTCTGCAGATTGTACCAAGAAGAGAAATTAGCGATAATACTATTTCCAGAACGAGAAAGGTTGCTAAATGAATGGTATTAAGTAATGTCTGGATGTGAATACCTCAGAAAATTTATTTTAGGATCATACAAACCTGGATGAAAATTTTACAATTCTTGCCCTAATTCTCGCTTATTTTGAAGCAGAAACTGCGAACCATCGATATGCGGCTTTGCCACTGATGTTGATACATTGTTGTGCTTACCCCACTATCTATTATGCTCAGGAATATTGTAATGTATCCACTTTTCATCGCCGGTCAAGATACGATGCGAGAAAAGTCGTTTTTTTTCTATCGTAGAAAGAGTTGTACACACCTGACAAGACGCCGTTCGACGTCTCTCGGCTTCAACTCGTAAAGCACCCAATGTTTTTGCTTTTGAATCAATCCCAATGCTTTCTAACGTTTCGAAACTGTTCTGTGATCTACTTTTAATGATTCTGCAAGTTCAGCTTACGCCTAACAAGTCTGTCGGTTGGTTTGGAAATTGTATTAAGATCATGCTTACCTTTCCTTTGTCTACTAACGGAAGAAATTCAGAAAAAAAAAAAGACCACTTTTTAGTGATTCCCCAAACAATATGGGAAGAAACGAAGAATTATTTATGACAACACCTGTCTTGGTGGATAGCTATTTTATTTAGTTAAAGAAAAAAAATGAGGAAATCATGAAACTCGAAGAGAACTTCCCTAATAAATAATTTATTATTTCTGATATTCTACTGGGAAATGTTTAAGCCATCTTTCCGTGAAACAAATTTTCGTTTGGGAACCGATATTTGATTTTTTTTAGCATCGATCAACTTTGATTTTTCCATGTCTTTCCTGTTTCCTTTTAAAACCTTGATTTCAAAATGAAATGTAAAATTAACGTCCATTTCTTTTCAAATTTGTTCCTGGTTCTAGAATCAGGACAAGTTTTCGAATCAGCGTTGCTTGACAAACAATAAATTGTAAACGCAAATTCTCCTCCAATAGCTTCTTTTCTCGCACTTTCCGACTGTGTAATTCACTTCCATTTACTTGCTTTCCTGACAGCTACAATCTTCAAGAATTTAAATGTAAAGTCAATAGTCATCTCCTATCTCACTAACCTGCATCCTCTCTCTCTCTCTCTCTCGTGCTCTTTTTTCCGTCCACTCCACTCTCATCAGTATTCTCATCCTTCTCCTACCCACTTCCTGATACCCCCTATAACCTGTCACTCTTTCTCATAACTTTCTTCCTATGTAACCTCCTGCAAAACAGTGGCAGTAAAATGCCTTGCTTGGGACGATATGATTATATAAAAAAAATTCTATACATTTATATTCCAGAGAATGTATATAAATCGAAAAAGCGTGTTGCTAATCAGTGTTTAAATGACTGATTGATTTGTTTTCTACGGCTTATCAACAGACAAGAAATTATTGTAAACATAAAGTGGGGTATCAATTTTATAATACAATCAATATATAAGCTGATCCCTCAATTTATGGACACAGCCATCTTTCTCTTACCCACTACCTGATACACCCTATAACCTGTCACTCTTTCTCATAACTTTCCTGCTATGTAACCCCCTGAAAAACAGTGGCAGTAAATTGCCTTGCTTGGAGCGATATGATTATAAAAAAAAAACTATACTATTATAATGTGGATATAAAGTGGGGGATCAATTCTACATTACACTCAATATATAAACTGATCCCTCACTTTATGGCCACAGTCATTCTTCTCTTACCCACTTGCTGACACACCCTATAACCTGTCACTCTTTCTCATAGCTTTCTTGCTATGTAACCCCCGTAAAACAGTAAAATGCCTTGCTTGGAGCGATATGATTATGAAAAAAAAAAAGCCGAACCATTGTAACCCTTACTTTTTTCATACAAGCTCCGGCTTCCAGTGTCCAAAAGGCAGTAACGCTTCCACCATCTTTTTCCTATTTTCAGTAGAACACTATAAATAAGGAAAATATAGGGCTGATCAGTCACACCTGGTTTAATACAGGTGTTAATAACATTTTCAGTTACAACATCCGCATACAGTGCACTATGGGGACCACAAGAAGAATGGTATCTACAGGACCTAAAAACCATCCACTCTTACCCGGGGTGTTATCAGCAGAAAGATTCTCGCTTGCACAAAGTGGTCACAACTTAAGCGCAGAACACCGTTCCACTCAGCCCAGGTGAGAAACTTATCTCAGGCACTCATCCCTCCAGTGTCCATCTGCCACAGAATATTTGCAATGCACAAGAGATCCCCTACTTATACAGGTAGAAACGTTCTCCAAAGCAGAAGGGTGTTTTTAATCTGGGTTTTAAATGCATGAAATTACGAGTTCCATAAGAGCCAGAACGAACTAACCCTAACTCTAACCTTAAGTCAAAAGGCTACCGTTGTAACACTTGCCATTTCTGCAACCAAATTACCATGTACACCACAACTAAGTTTGATTTTTCAATATTTTTCTTTGTTAATATTTGTCAATATTTTTGTCAATTTCTTTTTATGCAGTAAGACAAATACGCTCAAATCCTCATCCACAAACAGATTTCTCACAAAGAATATATCTATTTATTCGAATCTATCGTAAAAATCTTATCGGCATTAAATAACCCATTGAGGTTGATATGCCGTAAAACAAAATAAACCCAAACCTTGATCTGTAAATTGATTTCTTACAAAGAATACATTTTCTATTAATATGAACCTATCCTAAAAATTTTGTGGGCATTAAATAACCCATTGAGGTAGATATGCCGTAAAACAGAATAAACCCAAAACCCTGATCTATAAATTGATTTATTAAAAAGAATACATATTTTATTCATACAAAACTATCCCAAAAATATTCTTTGTATTAAATAACCTATTGAGATGTTGATATGTTGTAAAACAAAATAAACCCAAACGCTGAACTATTAACTAATTTCTTACAAAGAATACATATTCTATTCAAATGACCCTATCCTAAAAATCTTATCACCATTAAATAACCTATTGAGGTTGATATACCGTAAAAGAAAATAAACCCAAACCCTGATCTACAAACTTACAAAGCATACATATTCTATCCATAAGTATCTGTACTAAAAATCTTATCACCATTAAATAACCTATTGAGGTTGATATACTGTAAAAGAAAATAAACTCAAACCCTGATCTACAAACTTACAAAGCATACATATTCTATCCATAAGTATCTGTACTAAAAATCTTATCACCATTAAATAACCTATTGAGGTTGATATACCGTAAAAGAAAATAAACCCAAACCCTGATATACAAACTTACAAAGCATACATATTCTATCCATAAGTATCTGTACTAAAAATCTTATCACCATTAAATAACCTATTGAGGTTGATATACCGTAAAAGAAAATAAACCCAAACCCTGATATACAAACTTACAAAGCATACATATTCTATCCATAAGTATCTGTACTAAAAATTTTATCACCATTAAATAACTTATGGAGGTTGATATACCGTAAAAGAAAATAAACCCAAACCCTGATATACAAACTTACAAAGCATACATATCCTATCCATAAGTATCTGTACTAAAAATCTTATCACCATTAAATAACTTATGGAGGTTGATATACCGTAAAAGAAAATAAACCCAAACCCTGATATACAAACTTACAAAGCATACATATTCTATCCATAAGTATCTGTACTAAAAATCTTATCACCATTAAATAACTTATGGAGGTTGATATACCGTAAAAGAAAATAAACCCAAACCCTGATATACAAACTTACAAAGCATACATATTCTATCCATAAGTATCTGTACTAAAAATCTTATCACCATTAAATAACTTATTGAGGTTGATATACCGTAAAAGAAAATAAACCCAAACCCTGATATACAAACTTACAAAGCATACATATTCTATCCATAAGTATCTGTACTAAAAATCTTATCACCATTAAATAACTTATGGAGGTTGATATACCGTAAAAGAAAATAAACCCAAACCCTGATATACAAACTTACAAAGCATACATATTCTATCCATAAGTATCTGTACTAAAAATCTTATCACCATTAAATATCTTATTGAGGTTGATATACCGTGAAGTAAAGTAAACGGAAACCCTGATTCACAAACTGATTTTTTTAGAGAATATATGTTCTAGTCATTCAAACTTATTCTAAAAATTTAATTGGCATTAAATACCCCATTGAGATGTTGATATACCGTAAAACAAAATAAACCTAAATCCTGATCTACAAACTGATTTCTTTCAAAGCATACTCATTTATTTCATACGAACCTATTCTAAAAATGTGTCGACATTTAAAAACCCCATTGAGGTGTTGATATACCTTGAAACAAAATAAACAAACCATTTAAGCTCAGTTTTCGATCACATGACCACAATAATATTAACTATAAACACGGATGATTAGAAGAAAGTGGCACAAACATAAGTATATTATACTTAGGTATATTGTCTGTCGATTGGCATCGTCATATCTCGTTGATCGTATTTAACTTTCCTTTGTTTGCCAACGGGAGAAGTTTAGAAAAATTATCTCCTCTTAGCGATTCTTCAAACATTATTGGAAAAAAAAAGGAAGAACAACTATTTATGACAACACCTGACTTAGTAGCTTTCTGCTTTATTCAGTCGGAAAGAAACAAACAGACAGTAATGAAAATTGATGAGATCTCTCCTGGAAAGTAATCTGTTATTTTATTCTATTCCTCTGAGATAAGTTTTCACCATTTTCCGAGAAATAATTTTAGGTCAGTGAGCTGACATTTTTCTTCCTCAGGATTTTGGAAATTTAAAAGAAAATACCGAAAACCAATTATTTCCGAATATTTCTCACAACTTTTGACAGAATATTAGATTAAACTGCTAATGTATTTCTATGGATTATTTGGGCAATTATTAGATTTACAGAATATATTTTAAATTATTAACTTCCGTAGTAAACAAGAGAATTTATGGTAAATTGTTGGGTTAAGTGAGCTAAGTTGAATTTTAGTACACGTCTAGGGAAATGTCAAAATCAGCCATTTATTTTATTGAGTTGTGTGTAAGCAGTTACTTTCTACGTGGGTTTCTTATTGATTTATACGTGAGTTTAAAGCGTCGACATATGAGATTAAAAAATTAATTGGTTCAGGAATAAGTAAATATTGATCGTTTATTTTATGTCTGGAACCATTTAATTGTTCAGGAGTAGGAGAATATGGATTGTTTATATTACATTTTGAAAGCATTTACTTGTTTCGAGGATAGATAAATATTGCTAATTTATTTTTGAGTATGTAACTATTTAGTTATTTAGTGGTAATAAATATAGCTCATTTATATTGAGTTTGAAAGAAGTTACTTGGTTCCAGGATAGGTAAAAATTGGTGGATATTATTTGAGTCCGGAAGCATTTAGAAATAGTTCCAGAGATAGGTAATTATTAGTAGTTTAAAATGAGTCTTTATCTTAATTTTAATTTTATCTGTGATAGTCCAACATTCACTGTCATATAGGATGACTGATATTACATAGGAATTCAATAATCATTTCTCGTTTTTGTTTCTTCAAGTCTATTCTTCATCTGAGTAGAAATTGTCTAGCATTTACTGCAATATAGGAGGAGTGATATTATAAAAGAGTTCAGGAGACTTTTCTTTCCTCTTTTTTTGTTAATTCAAGTCTTCATCTGTGTGTAAATCGTCCAGCATTTACTGCAATATAAGAGGATTTATATGCAGTAAACTCTTCTTTGTTTTTGTCTCTTCTTAATCTGTGTGTAAATCGTCCAGTATTCACTGTCATATAGAACTGATATTACATAACAGTTCAGTACTCATTTCCTTGCTTCTGTTGCTTCAAGTCTCTTCTTCATATAAGGAGTTTGTCAGACAAGCCTGTTCCGCTGTATCATGGCACTTCAATGCAGGTAGATTTTCCGTTGTAGTTTCAAGTCAGAATCGAAATCCGACTAATTCATCAATTAAACGAGCATTTTACCATCGAGCCCTCTGTCGCAACTGCAGAGATAGATAGATAGATAGATAGATAGATAGATAGATAGATAGATAGATAGATAGATAGATAGATAGCAAACAGACTGAGATAGATAGATAGTAAGAGAGATAGATAACAAACAAACTGAGATAGATAGATAGATAGATAGATAGATATAGATAGATAGATAGATAACGAACAGATCGAATAGATAGATAGATAGATAGATAGATAGATAGATAGATAGATATATAGATAGCAAACAGACTGAGATAGATAGATAGATAGATAGATAGATAGATAGATAGATAGATAGCAAACAGACTGAGATATATAGATAGATAGTAAGAGAGATAGATAACAAACAAACTGAGATAGATAGATAGATAGATAGATAGATAGATAGATAGATAGATAGATAGATAGATAACGAACAGCCTCAGATAGATAGATAGATAGATAGATAGATAGATAGATAGCAAACAGACTGAGATAGATAGATAGTAAGAGAGATAGATAACAAACAAACTGAGATAGATAGATAGATAGATAGATAGA
Source organism: Ascarosepion bandense (assembly GCA_037127315.1). Classification (NCBI taxonomy): domain Eukaryota; kingdom Metazoa; phylum Mollusca; class Cephalopoda; order Sepiida; family Sepiidae; genus Ascarosepion; species Ascarosepion bandense. The sequence continues at coordinate 1,283,539 of JBBBDQ010001140.1, forward strand.
TAGATAGATAGATAGATAGATATACAAATGCACAAATATATACTGTTTAAAAGTATAATGATTAACTTTAATTGACTTTGATAAAAACATCAAGAGAGTGTGCGAAAATTTATCTTCTCGATCGCTTTTCTTTGAAGAACTTGATAAATCGAAATAAAGACTTTTTAAAAATGGACTTCAAAGTTATTGAGCTGACTGACACAGAAGAATGTTTCTTTCAAACTTGACCAATAACTACAATAAATACACAAAAAACAATATTTTCTACAAACCAAATGCAAAACAATTATGCGATATTAGGCTAACACACACACACACAAACACACACACACACACACATATATATATATATATATGAATGTATATATGTCCGTATATATTTATCTGTATTTATAAAAATATATTAATGTAAATATTTATATATATGTATATACAATATGTATGTATAATTATGTACGTATATATATGTATTTAAAATATTTAGATATATTTACGTATGTATATATAAATATAACTGAGTATAAATAAATGTATTATGTTTATATATTCATGTATATATATATATATATATATATATATATATATATATATATATTATAAATTATATTTTATAACATATACAGACTACAATCTACTACAAAATTGTATATTTGACGAGACAGACCGTTGATATCTTCGTCAGCAGAAATAAACTATTCCCCTGATGAGTTGTTTCAAAATTTTTTCTTTAACAAATATTTGCTCTGCAGAGCTCTTTTTGTGAATCATTTTTAATATTTTATAATTTTTAATATTTTATAATTTTTATTGTATTATTCATCAAGTAAATGTTTGCCACATAATTTTTACCCTCTCTCTCTCTCTTTGTCTCTGTCTGTCTGTCTGTCTGTTTCTCACTATATATATATATATATATATATATATATGTATAAAAGTATATCGTCTGCAGATATCTCGGTATATATATATATATATATATATATATATATATATATATAAGCCTATGGCATCCAGATATATGTGTATTTGTTGATATATATATATATATATATATATATATATATATATATATAACTTTTATCCTGATTTGTTAAATTAGACGTCAATCTTTGTCCATTGACGGGCATCTTATCGGGTTTTATGTAATTTCTGCAGCAGCAAAAATTTTCCAAGAATTTTTTCTATTCGTCACAAAAAAGACATCAATTCAGATGTACTTTTCCAGTTTTTAACTTTAAATTTCGCTTCCTCAGCGTAAATTACGGCATTTCGTTTATTTTTTCAAAAGTTAAAATCCCAATGTCGAGTATGTCTCTTCGTCGTGAAGCAATTTCTTTTAAATCACTTTGAGAAGTAATAAATAGTCATCATATTTTTTCCCTTTTTCATCTCAGACAATGGCCAGCTGCTATTTCCAGAAAAAACACAAAGAATTTTCGATTCCATTTTTTTTTTAAGAATATTCGTTTTTTAATGTAACGTTGTTGGAAGGGATAAAACTACTCTTTGTTATACTATCTACATTCAGAGTATTGTTGTCGTGTTTCATTTTGCCATCACAACGTATCGGGCGTTATGACTCCGGCCTTCATCATTTTTATATATATAGCACTAATCAGTTATTGCTGACAGATTTATAAATACTACAAGGCTGAATTATTTCACAGATCTTGTTTTTTACAAATATTTATACGATTTATATTTGAACTATTTTTCTAGTCTTTGTCGTTACTATCACAACACATCTACCGTTGTGACTCTGGCCTTCGTCACGTGTATATCGATTTGGTTAAGTTCCGGACAGAACACTTTATTTAACATACGGATATAGACAGTTCCGTTCTACTGCTCATGTCTAGGGATATTATATTAGATAACAGGAAGGAACGCGCAAAACGGCGACCCGAATGTGTATTGGCATGACCGATGATGCATTCTAATACCTTAGTAGATCAGGGTTTGAAAACCTTTTGGAGAGTGAGGGCCAAAAAGCTGTGTCGAATCATGGAGGAGGGACAAACAGCTATGGATCCAGTGTCATGAAGAAGAAACATGTTATTAAATATGTGAATAAATTTTCTATGTGTTTGAAGAAAGCGAGGATTCAATATAATTTAACTAGCAGTATAGCCCGGCGTTGCTCGGGTGTAACGAAAGCTTTAAAACTAATCCATGGTCCTGGAGCTCAAACTCTTTGGACGTTGGCACGAAAAATGTAGGTTGTTGAAAGGTTTATCTCGAAGCCGTAGGACTTACTAAAATGAATGGATATAAGTCAAATTTTGATTTCCGGTATCGATGTCAAATAAGTTTCCGTCGCAAACTGAATTTTGAAGGCTAAATAAATCCTCTGTGTAAATGGCATCATGGCTGAGACTAAGAACTACAATTATACCTACTTAGAGCAAAACTCGAAGCAAACATTAAAATAAAAGAGCTGAAAACCTGATTTTGATCAGAGCCGATAGGTTATTGGGGTATCGATTTTCCAAATCGATTTTCGATGTGAAATAAGTTATCCAAGGATAAACAAAGCTAAGTAAGTTCATGAAAACTTATCGTACCTATCAAGAGTAAAATTGGAGAAAATGAGCCATATTGATGGCTGAGTACCGGTTTTTGATCAGATTCGATAGAATATCGGGGCTATCGATTTCCGACATTGGGGAGAATGAGTCGTCTGAGAAGATCTACTAATGTTTGAGACAAAAAACTATAATTTTACCAAGTTAGAGCAAATTCTGCAGCAAAAGCCACGATAAAAGGGCTGAAATCCTGATCTTGATCAAACCTGATCAGATATCGGGGTATCGATTTCCGATATCTGGGTATCGATTTTTGATATCGGGGGAAATCGTAAAAATAAGTAGCTCATGACCTGATCGGAAGCCTAAAGGATATTTGTGTAAAGTTTGGTGATAATCGGATAAAAATAGTGGATTTGTATAAAGGACATAGAGACAGACAGAAAGACAGACAGACACACACACACACACACACACACACACACACACACACACACACACACACACACGCAAACATCTTGACTTTTATATATATAGATGTTTATGTTATGTATGCTATTCATATTCGGATGAGAGTTGTGGGTAATGGATATCTATTGAAAATAAGAAATCGGTGATCCGAGTTCGAATTCCAGTCGAAATCGTTTCATTCACTAGCACATAAATACCCATGGGAAAGGTATTAATCCATCTCTTCTCCCTCTAGCTATAGGTTAAATAGCTAGACAGAATCGGTTCTATAGCTTTCGGCGCCTACCGGTCTACCGCAGAAACTAATTGAGAAGCTACTGCGGGAAAATATTCTAGACAGTCATAGATCGAAAGTGAGATGATCACTTAATTACTGACCTGGATAAAAGGATTGAATAGCAAGATCGATTGGGTTCTGTAGCTTTATTAGGCATCTAGTCTGCCGCAAACAGTTATGGCAATCTACTGCGGATGTGCAGTGGATATCGGCTCAGAACGAGAAATCGTAGAGCCGAGTTCGAATTCTAGTTGAATTCAATGCATTCAATTACGCGCAAATACCCTTGGGAAATGTATTAAATCATCTCTTCCCTCCAGTTATGGGTTAAATAACAGGACAGATTGGGTTCTATAGCCTTGGCCGGCAACCAGTTTACCGCAGAAAGCAATGGCAACCTACTGCAGGATAATACTCTGCCCAGTCAGCCATGTCTCTTTCGAGACATGATCGCATAAGCGTGTTTCACGTATGGCATTTAACTGACTGATTGCGAGAAAATCTTCTCCCTAGTCAGTCATGGATTGATAGAAGCATGATCACCTAAGTGTGTATCACGTATGGCATTTAACTAATCTGGATATTGTGTTCTATAACCTTGATTAACAACCAGCCTATAGCAGAAAGTAATGGCAATCTACTGCAAGAAAAACTTCTGCCCAGTCATTCATGTCTATTTTGAGAGATGATCAGCCAAGTGTGAATCATGTATGGCACTTAACTAACTGATCTGTATAAAGAGGATTGAATAGCTGAACAGATTGGTTTCTATAACTTTGGCTGGCAATCAGTCTACTGTAGAAAGTAATGCTTGCCTACAGTGGAAAAATCTTCTGCTTAGTCAGTCATTGATCGAAAGAGACATGATCGCCGAAGTGTGTATCACGTATGCAAATTAACTGATTGAAATTTGGACTATGGTCCTCATTGGAAGTGGTACCCACCAGTTAAGTGACATTTTTTGCTATATTAATGATTTATCTCCATCTTTGATATCCAGCACTTTCCTACAAAGCGTGCTTGCCTTAAATTTTTTTTAACAGTACATATCCGAAGGTCTTCAATTTTGGCTTCAAGCAGTCTTCCAACATAGCACTATATATATATATATATATATATATATATATATATACTACCGGTCATAATTATTAGGCCACACCAGTGTTTTAAAAAATGATGTATTTCATACTATCTTTTAGTATTTATTACCAAGTGACTAATTGTAAATGAAAATAGAATGTTTTTTTTGTTAATATTGTACAATAACATGTGCGTCAAATGAATTTATAAATATTTAATAATTACCTATATTTCAGTTTTATCAATGAAAGAATGAAGAAAATGTAGGGTGATTAGGACGAGTTCATCTTTGTTTCCTTGCCTTGTAAAAATTTCCAAAGTGATAATAACAAAAGAAACATTCTGTTTTTATTTGGCAATAAATACTAAAAATAGTATGAAATACATCATTTATTAAGAAAAAAATCTTGGTTGGCCTAATAATTTTGGCCGGTCGTGTATATATACAAAGAAAATAACTGCAACGTTCAAATCATTAATTTAAAACAGTGCTCAATATAAAAATGAAGAAATGAATATTCATTATGAATTATTACTTTAGAACATCTACAAACTACAAACTACGACAAAATTCCACATGTTGTTTCGACATTGAAAGAACAATGTCTCATCAGGCAGTTAATTATGATGATAATAAACGTTATTTTTGAAAAGAAAGTTAAAAAAACACACTTCCTTTTATTTTTGGAAATCTTTTTTCCTACGAGGGAAAAAGATATTAAAAAAAGAGTGGAAAAAAGGAAAGGCTATAGAAAGAGAGAGAAAGAGAGAGAGAGAGAAAGTGAAAAAGAGAGTGAAACCGACTTATGTATATATAAATGTATACACACGCACGCACACACAGATAGATAGATAGATAGATAGATAGATAGATAGATAGATAGATAGAAAAGAAAAACAGACATAGATAGATAGATAGATAGATAGATAGATAGATAGATAGATAGATAGATAGATAGATGGAAAAGAAAAACAGACATAGATAGATAGATAGATAGATAGATAGATAGATAGATAGATAGATAGATGGAAAAGAAAAACAGACATAGATAGATAGATAGATAGATAGATAGATAGATAGATAGATAGATAGATAGATAGAAAAGAAAAACAGACATAGATAGATAGATAGATAGATAGATAGATAGATAGATAGATAGATAGATAGATAGAAAAGAAAAACAGACAGATAGATAGATAGATAGATAGATAGATAGATAGATAGATAGATAGATAGATAGATGGAAAAGAAAAACAGACATAGATAGATAGATAGATAGATAGATGGAAAAGAAAAACAGACATAGATAGATAGATAGATAGATAGATGGAAAAGAAAAACAGACATAGATAGATAGATAGATAGATAGATAGATAGATAGATGGAAAAGAAAAACAGACAGATAGATAGATAGATAGATAGATAGATAGATAGATAGAAAGATGGAAAAGAAAAACAGACATAGATAGATAGATAGATAGATAGAAAGATGGAAAAGAAAAACAGACATAGATAGATAGATAGATAGATAGATAGATAGATGGAAAAGAAAAACAGACATAGATAGATAGATAGATAGATAGATAGATAGATAGATAGATAGATAGATATGTGTGTATATTTTAACTTAATCATTTATGTTCTTTGCTTGCGATTTGATTTTTAACATTCTAAAATTCCAAAAGAAAAATGCGAATATTGACTTTTTTCTGTCAAAGCCAATTACGACCATTCCAAAGACCTTATTGCTGCAATTTTCTCCTTGTTTCTCTCTCTCTCCTTCTTTTTCTCTCTCTGTCACTGTCTCTCTCTCTCTCTCTCTCTCTCTCTTTCTCACGCACACATGCTTTCCTTTTTTTCCTTCTTTACGCTACTCGAAAATAGATGTTGCATTTCCTTAGCCGCACCATTTCCGAAGTTCTATAATTTGTAGGTGATTTGATTCCAGCGAACTCCAATTCCATCTTTGTCACTGACAAGAGCAATTAATTTCAAACGTTTGCTTTCAAAAATAAAGAAAGCGAACGATTGTGGATAGAAAAACGTATTATGCTGTCGCTATTGTTGGGCACGTAATCTTCAAATGCTAAAAAGAAAATACATGAAATGAATATATATATATATATATATATATATATATATATATATATATATACTACAACTGAATGATGTTATTTTAATTGCAAGGATGTAGTCGTAATAGAAACAGCGAATTTATGAAGATTTCTGTTATTAAAAGAAATCTATAGCGATAATAGAATCTCAACGTTGAAATGTAAAACATTAATTTCTTGTGTAAGCTAAAATTGTGAGGGAAATGCCAGAGGAAACGATCAGAAAGTGAAATTTAACTTCGATTAAAAACCTAATCCCGTTCCATTTTAACAAATCATTCCCATAAAAAATGCAATTAATCTCGCTGGACACAGATTAATGCAATGACATATGTACGTCTCTCATCAGATGGTGATTTTTCAGTCCTGATTGGGGTCTCCGGCAGCGCTCTGTGACACTCGCTATTTTATCGACATTTGCTTTTTTTTCTACCTGCATTTATATACAACTAGCAGTATACCCCGGCGTTGCTCGGGTGTAATGAAAGCTTCAAAACTAATCCATGGTCCTGGAGCTCAGACTCTTTGGACGTTGGCACAAAAGACTAAAAAGCAATAGTTGTTTCCAGTTAAAGTGAAACCGTAGACTGAAAGAAAAATGAATGGATGTAAATTATAACAATTATAACGATTTAGAGTCAAACCTGAAGCAAAAACTAAAATAAAATGGCTGAAAAAATACAGACATACAGGCAGATAAACAGACACACACACACAAACATCTTGCCTTTATATATATATATATATATATATATTATCGAGTTTCGGAGTCTATATGTAACGGACACACACACGGACAAAGGAGTGACTACGACAATAAAGATGGGGACAACTGTCCGAAAAATGTAAATATTGTAAATAGCTACAATACCTCATCTCAGAAACATAGACAGATGTTGAATGAGTGAACATGATAATAAAGATCAGGACAATAGTCTGAACAATGTAAATATTGTAAATAGTTACAATACCTCATCTCAGAAATATAGGCAGATGTTGAAGGAGTGAATATGACAATAAAGATGAGGACAACAGTCCGAACAATGTAAATAGTTTAAATAGTTACAATACCTCATCTCAGAAATATAGACAGATGTTGAAGGAGTGAATATGACAATAAAGATGGGGATAACAGTCTGAACGAGGAAAATAGTGTAAATAGTTGCGATACCTCATCTCAGAAATACGACAGATGTTAAATGGATGAACATGACCATAAAAATGAGGGGAACAGTCCAAAAAATGTTAATAGTTTAAATAGTTACAATATCTCATTTCAGAAATATAAACAGATTTTGAAGGTGTGAATATGACAATAAAGATGAGGTCAACAGTCAGAACAATGTAAATAGTGTAAATAGTTACAATAACTCATCTCAGAAATATAGACAGATGTTGAAGGAATGAATATGACAATAAAGATGAGGACAACAGTCCGAACAATGTAAATAGTGTAAATAGTTACAATACCTCATCTCAGAAATATAGACAGATGCTGAAGGAGAGAACATGACAATAAAGATGAGGACAACAGTCCGAACAATGTAAATAGTGTAAATAGTTACAATACCTCATCTCAGAAATATAGACAGATGTTGAAGGAATGAATATGACAATAAAGATGAGGACAACAGTCCGGACAATGTAAATAGTGTAAATACTTACAATGCCTCATCGCAGAACTATAATTTTAAAATCTAGAACTTGTTTGGTTCACTACAAGCCTATCGATAAACATAATTTAGAATTTAAATGTTTCTTCTTTAGAAGTTTGTTTTAAAACAACCATCAATTTTTCAAGTATTCAATGAAATGATAAAAAAGAGGGAAACACTAAAGGTTACTGATCTTTGCTGATGGTTAAGAGCGTGAAACGATTTTTTTAAAGTGCAAAATGGTTATGTGAGTATGTGGTAATTTTTTCAGCTGCTTTATTTTATTTTGAAAATATATTTATTTTCTGTCGTGTTAGCTGAGAGAGCTTTTGATCAGGCATTTTTTATGGAATAAAATCAGTTATCTTTTTTATTGCTTGAGTATCAAGTTAATGAGGAGATCAACAATGAAGATTCAAAGGCAACTTTACATCGAGGAAATTAAAAAATATATATTTTCATAAATCAGCAATTTTAAGATAATTAATCGACTTTTATTTTACTTTTTTTATCATTTTTTTATCTTTCAGTAAAATATTAAAAACAATATACACATTTTTAGAAATATTTCAAAGGCTTAACTATTTTTTTTTCTAAATATAAGGTGGTTGCTACTGATAATTCAAAACTTCTATTTAGAATTAATCAGTGGAAGTTTAATATTAAAAGTTTTGCCAAAAATAAATAAATAAATTGGGAAAACTATTTTGTTTGTAATCGTGAAGATTAAACGAATCGAATACCGGGAAAGTTCCGGTCGTTGAGGCCAAATAAAAAACTGTTTTTTCTGGTTTTTTTTTTTCTGTTTTGCTTTTTTCCTTTTTTTTCATTATTTTCTCTTTTTTTATAGAAAAATAATCAAAAAAAAAAAAAAGAATTTTTGAAAGTCAATAATATTAAGTTATGGGCACATGCAAGAGTAGTTTAAACTTTCGCTTTCTGAGATTCACGACACCCCGGTTCGAATGTCCTCATAGCCATTTTGACGGAAAGACGACTGCTTGATGGTATCGGATGCGATCTAAATGTTAGGCACCTTAGAAATGGACCTCAAAACCATACCACGAGTTGACCGAAGCCTTTTGAGTCAAATTCGGTGAATGGAACTATTATCAAACTTACCCTTACTTGAGAACGACAAGACAGGCAATTATTTCGGAATCATCATCATCATATATATATATATATATATATATATATATATATATATATATATATATATATATAAATTATATTTTAGAACATGTACATAATTTTTCTATATATAATCGCTACAAAGGTACACGACGTTTCGGTTGTTGTACGCTCCGGGCCTCTTTAGGTGCTAGGAATTTCGAACCGAATTCTTTATTACAATAACTTGGTTAAATCATTCTCATCCCTTGCGTAGTAATGCTCCTTTTGTAAGTTGAAAAAAATGTAATATAAGCTATGGTAAAAAATACTAGAGAAAACCATTATCATCAACAATACTAGAGAAAACCATTATCATCAAAAATACTAGAGAAAACCATTATCATAAAAATACTGGAGAAATCCATTATCATCAAAAATACTAGAGAAAACCATTATCATAAAAATACTGGAGAAAACCATTATCATCAAAAATACTAGAGAAAACCATTATCATCAACAATACTAGAGAAAAACCATTATCATCAAAAATACTAGAGAAAACCATTATCATCAACAATACTAGAGAAAACCATTCACATCAAAAATACTAGAGAAAACCATTATCATCAACAATACTAGAGAAAACCATTATCATCAAAAATACTAGAGAAAACCATTATCATAAAAATACTGGAGAAATCCATTATCATCAAAAATACTAGAGAAAACCATTATCATAAAAATACTGGAGAAAACCATTATCATCAAAAATACTAGAGAAAACCATTATCATCAACAATACTAGAGAAAACCATTATCATCAAAAATACTAGAGAAAACCATTATCATCAACAATACTAGAGAAAACCATTCACATCAAAAATACTAGAGAAAACCATTATCATCAACAATACTAGAGAAAACTATTATCACCAAAAATCCTAGAGAAAACCATTATCATCAAAAATACTGGAGAAAACTATTATCATCAAAAATTCTGGAAAAAACCATAATCATCAAAAATAGTAGAGAAAACCATTATCATCAACAATACTAGAGAAAACCATTATCATCAACAATACTAGAGAAAACCATTATCATCAACAATACTAGAGAAAACCATTATCATCAAAAATACTAGAGAAAACCATTATCATCAAAAATACTAGAGAAAACCATTATCATCAAAAATACTAGAGAAAACCATTATCATCAAAAATACTAGAGAAAACCATTATCATAAAAAATGCTAGAGAAAACCATTGTCATAAGAAATGCAAAATGACCTCTGGAAAAAGGATTACTGAACATTAGGATTATGAGTCTCAAATATTCAGTTGTTCTTTTTCCCTTAAGATATAAAGGTTGATAAGATCTTGTGACTGGACCCAAATAATTGTGAATTCAATGCCAAGCTACAGCAGTAATGAACAAGTCACTTGAAGAGTTAGAGGAAGATAACTCATGATTTCTATAAGAGACATTACTCCGCAAGTGATGATAATGATATACCCCAATGATTGTAATAAAGGTTTCGGTTCGAATTTCCTAGCACCTGAAGAAGGCCGGAGCGTACAACGACCGAAATGTCGTACAAATTGCAACATAGATGTAGAGAATAGTCTCAATAATGTAAATACTGTAAAGTTTATAATGTAAATACTGCAAGGTTTATGATTCAGGAACGTACATATATATAAACTGTTTAATTATAAAAAATACCTAGTATCTACTTAAGTACGAATATCCATTAAATATAATATTTAGGCAGATAAATGTTATAGATTGTGTATTCGGGCAGCAATCCCATTTTATGCAGGTTTCATTAAAATGATAGACAAAGTAATATGATTAAGTTTTATTCAATTTTTATGTGATCTCTTATTTTATTCTTTTTCATATTATGAATAACTAGCAGTATAGCCCGGCGTTGCTCGGGTGAAATGAAAGCTTTAAAACTCAGACTCAGCCAAAAGAATATTTGAAATAATAAAATAAATGCGACAATTTACCAATCGCACCTAATATATATATATATATATATATATATATATACTGCTAGTATATATATATACTGCTAGTATATATATATATATATATATATATATATATATATATATATACTAGCAGTATAGCCCGGCGTTGCTCGGGTGAAATGAAAGCTTTAAAACTAATCCAGAGTCCTAGAGCTCAGACTCTTTGCACGTTGGTACGAAATACTTAAAAGCAATAGTTGTTTCCAGTTAAAGGGAAACCGTAGACTGAAAGAAAAATAAATGGATGCAAGTGAAATTTTGATTGCCTGGTATCGATATCAAATAAGTTTTTTTCATCGTAAACTGAATTTTGAAGGCTAAATAAGTCCTCTGAGTAAATGGTATCATGGCTGAGACTAAGAACTACAATTATACCTACTTAGAGCCAAACCCGAAGCAAAAACTAAAATAAAAAGGCTGAAAAAATACAGACATACAGGCAGAGAAACAGCCACCCACACAAACACATTGTCTTTGATATATATATATATTATCGATTTTCTGCACTTGAAACTTCTGAATTTTGTTTCTTATGTCTTTGTCTATGAGTGTATCAAATTTGATTAAAATCGGACCACTCCTTCTATAACCCGATTTTTCGATTATCTATTTTCGATATTTATCGGGGGTACCTCGACACAAAACTTATCTAATAACACTCGCAGACGCTTATAGTACAACTGTGTAAATTTTCAAGAAAATCGGTTCAGCCGTTTTGGAGTCTATAGATAACTGACACACACACAGACAGACGCACACACAGACACACACATACACACAGACAGACAAAGTTTCATTTATAAATAAGTTTAGATATAGAAATTTGTAGAACTGTTTTCTTTTCCCTCGAAGTTTCAGCTATACTTTTAACCATTATCAAGAATGTATTTTATTTTATTTTTGACTAAATACACATAGTTTATGTCTGTGCGTGTTTTATATTTCAAACCCGGTAAGCACATTGTAGTCATAATCGTAGTTGTATAGGGTTATCCGTTATAGTGAAGTGTGTTGAAATATTAGTTCGTTTTGATTTGGCCTTGTTAGTTAGATAACCTACTATAAGGGGTGTCCAAGCCGCATGCACCGTAGGTGGGTTGAGCCAGCTTCCTCCCCAACGGAGAATGTTTCATTGTGATTTGTTTCTGGGCAGGGTCCCAAGTCCTACCGTATTATAACAGGGGTACAAAACAAGGAAATCATATTGAATATAGAAACAACGCTTTTATATATATATATATATATATATATATATATATATATATATATATATATATATATATAAATCAAGTTATTTTTGTTGGTACAAGGTCGTTAAAATGTTCGTAATAGTTCTAAAAATTTATTTGTACGTAGGCAGGAACGTATGTGTGTGTGTATATATGAAATGAATTGTTTGAATATTATTTTTATCGATACTCGTATTTAAGTAGATATTCTGTTTTTAATGAAACAGTATTATATATTTATTTCTACCGGCCTGATTATTTACGATAAATTTTTATTAAGAAAATGTCTGTCATTTGGCAGAACTCGAACCTGCGACCCGTATCTATATAGGGGAAGCTACAATTTGATCTGGTAACGTCTTAGACTTCTCGACCACTAATAACCTCCAGTCTAAACGAGATTTTTATCAAGCCTATATAACACAATTTTCGATCCATCGTAAACAAACATGTCTGCTCTGAAATGTATCGTAATGTCAACAAATGTAAACATGTTACGAATGGCACACATTTTCGTAATAAAAATTTATCGTAAATAACCAGGCCGGTAGAAATAAATATATAATATGTTTAATTAAAAACAGAATTTTTTAGGATTTTTTTTCCAAATATGATCACTAGATAATGGCAGTGTTCATAGTTGATTTTATTGAATGTTGTCTTTTATATTTTTATTAATAACACTTATCAACACAGTTTTGGTGCTGATATGTGCCCTCCTTCGAAGAATGGACTCTTCCTCTTTGTTATATATAGTTACCTGCGTGATTTCTGAAAAGGCAATTAACGTGAGCAGTTAAAGAGTATATAGTACGGCAGTTGACGACAGCTGCTAGTCAGGCAATAAGCAGCGTAATAATACCTTCGGGCTTACTTATTTCTATAATTACTTATCATTAACACTTCCTTTGAATATTTTGTTTCTTGTTATACTAATACACTGTTTTGAACCTACCTTCTTCTTCTTCTTGCGTGTTTTACTTCCGGCACAAACCGGTTACTACAACTTTGCGGCGAAGTTTCGCCACAACAAATTGGCAACGAGGATCCACAACAGGGCCCAAGAAATATAACACGCTTTTTAGCTTATTTAATTGTGCTGATTCCAAAATGTCCTTATATTTTCATGGTTACCTCCCGGTTTTGCTCTACGGAAAATACTTATCTTTGGAAAAGAATTTTGCGATCTGGGCTGATTTAATTAATAATGATTGTAGAAACTTATCAATTTTCAGATAGGCTGAGCAAATTCAGCCACCTGTAAAAAGAAAAAAATTATAAGAAAAAAGCGTTTTTGAATTAAAATGTTAAAAATAAAATAACTAGTTTTTCCAATTTTTCGCCAAAATTTAAATTAACTGACAAACTTTATCAGTAATACGCTAATATGAGAATTAAGGTTTATTTTTTTTACATACACATCTAGATAAATTTTCGGATAATTTCGGCCATGTGAGTGATTAGCAAGGAGAACGATTCCATAGAGATATCAAAACAATGGAAGAGCGTTACTAGGAACGATGGGAGAAACGAATAATTACTGACTACTTCTAGATTATCAAAAAGGGCTTAAATAACATTGAGCATAAAAGACAATCAAGAAAAAGAAACATTTTACCATAGTTCTTATGTTAACAAAGGTTTTATTTCAGCTATTAGTTAATTAAATGATCTGATGAAAATACTTATGAGTTTTGGAATATTCAATCATTTGATTTTTAACCCTCTAGGGCCATTCGTATCATAAAGTGGGGGATCAGTTCTATATTGTTATGAAGTAACAAACAGATCCCCCACTAATTACTACTTAACCCTCTAGGGCCATTCGTATCATAAAGTGGGGGATCAGTTCTATATTGTTATGAAGTAATAAACAGATCCCCCACTAATTACTACTTAACCCTCTAGGGCCATTCGTATCATAAAGTGGGGGATCAGTTCTATATTGTTATGAAGTAATAAACAGATCCCCCACTAATTACTACTTAACCCTCTAGGGCCATTCGTATCATATTTGATACAGTATTTCCCTATAAGGAAACATTTGGTATTTCCCTATAAGGAAACATTTGTTATTCATTGACTGAGCAGTCAGTACTGCTTTCATTTGAAATTTATAAAATATTTCTCTTAAAAAATTTTTCAGGAAAATATTTCTTTCAAGGCTTGTTTTCATACTGTATCAAATATGATACGAATGGCCCTAGAGGGTTAATCTCAGTCTGTTTATCTATCTATCTATCTATCTATCTATCTATCTATCTATCTATCTATCTATTAACCTTCTAGGGCCATTCGTATCATATTTGATACAGTATTTCCCAATAAGGAAACATATGGTATTCCCCTATAAGGAAACATTTGGTATTCATTGACTGAGCTTTCATTTGAAATTTATAAAATATTTCTGTTAAAAAATTTTTCAGGAAAATATTTCTTTCAAGGCTTGTTTTCATACTGTATCAAATATGATACAAATGGCCCTAGAGGGTTAAGTGCCAAACGTGATACACGCTTGGGCGATCATGTCTCGAAAGAGACATGACTGACTGGGCAGAAGATTATCCCGCAGTAGGTTGCCATTACTTTCTGCGGTAGATTGGTTGCTGACCAATGCTATAGAACCCAGTCGGTCCTGTTATTTGGTTCATAGCTAGAGGGGAAAGAGATGCATTATATTATTACGTAGTAATTAGTGGGGGATCAGTTTATTACTTCATAACAATAGAAAACCGATCCCCCCACTTTATGGCCAGTAAAAGCCTTAATCATGTTTCCAACAATTATATTCAGTCAGTCAGTTAACCCTCTAGGGCCATTCGTATCATATTTGATACAGTATTTCCCTATAAGGAAACATTTGGTATTCATTGACTGAGCAGTCAGTACTGCTTTCATTTGAAATTTATAAAATATTTCTCTTAAAAAATTTTTCAGGAAAATATTTCTTTCAAGGCTTGTTTTCATACTGTATCAAATATGATACGAATGGCCCTAGAGGGTTAAAAAGTTAAGGTTTGAAAAAAAAAAACAATATTTCGCAATAAGCAAACCAATATTTATTTGTTAATTTACGAATTGAGGGGTTTTTACGATTTTACTTTGAGTAATTTTGTCATTGGTCAATGTCATATATACAGAAAACAAATGAAAAAATGACTTTTTTTTTCCAAAATGGAAGCATTGTTGTACAGCAAAACGGTAGCTAACCAAGAAAAAGTAAGGTTATTTTCAGATTCAGTGTCATTAATTTAACTACAAAATTATTTGGTGTCATTGGTGTTTTTTTTTTCGGTGTAATTGAAACTATAGGGAGATGGATATTGTTTATTAATCCAGCTTTGTGGCGCAGTGGATATCGGTTCGGAACGAGAAATCTGGAAGCCGATTTCGAATTCCCATTGAATTCATTGCATTCACTTACGTGCAAATACCCTTGGGAAAGATATTAATCCGTCTCTTTCCTCCAGTTATGGGTTAAATAACAGAACAGACTGGGTTATATAGCCTTGGCTGGCAACCAGTCTCCTGCACAAAGTCATGGCAACCTACTGCGGGATAATATTTCCCTCTAGTTATGGGTTAAATAATAGGACAGATTGGGTTCTATAGCCATGGCTAACAATTAGTATATCGCAAAAAGCAATGGCAACATACTGCTGGATAATCTACTAATGACACCAAACAGACTGACTGACTTATGTTATACATAACCGAACTCCCTACAACTTACAAGTTTTATCCAGAATTATCAGAAGGTTATCGTCATGTTGGTGGTTGGAATGTGTAGATTTGTGTGGAAGAATAAAAATATACATTTTGTATGTTAAAATAAAGATTTATTAAAAGAAAAGAAGCACAAGAATTGTAAATTTAATGTTCGATGAGGAACAAGTAAAGAGTTAAGGGTATCAAGAGTTGTAGAAATGTTCGTAGTAGTAACTTGTAGGAAAGAGTTTATCCGTTTTTATGCATGTATGTATGTATGTAATTAGCGTTTGTTAGGTAGGAATGTCTTTGAATGGAGAAGAAGAAGAAGAAGTAAAAGGAATCAGCTCACAAGAAAGAAGGAGAAAGAGTACGAATATGCGAGGCGACCGTACTTGAAGTTTCTCCTGTTACATTTTAGTGTGTCGTCACGCTGCTCCCATCTGACTGTCTGGCTGACACTGAACGAAACCTATGATATACATTAATTATTTATTGCACTGAATCGGTAATTCTTTTTTGTCTTGCAAATCGCTTCCATTGGTCAGAAAATCAATTTAACATCTACTCAAGAAATCCGGTTTCAACTTTTTCTTTAAGCACTTAGTCAATCCTTTTTCTATTTGGCAAAACCAGGATTTCATACGTCATTTTGATTTTTTGTAAAAGTGAAGAAGTTTGCTTTTAATTCTTATTTCCTATCCACCACATAATTGTTGTCGATCCCATTTAATCACAACTCGATTTTCATTTAAATTCAGTGACAATAGCAATTTCTAAACACTTTCATCACATTGTGGCCGTGTTCATAGTGGGTATTAATGGGTATTCTCTTTTACTTTTTTATTTTTAATGCTTTTAGCCTGGATTTACATGTGGATAATTGCATTAGATTTGTATTATAGACGAGTCTGTTACGGATAGGATGTGCGTTGTGGCGCAACGCACATCCTGTTCGTAAAATCGAGGATCCGAGTTCGAATTTCAGTTGAATTCATTGCATTCACTTACGTGCAAATACCCTTGGGAAAGGTATTAATCTATCTCTTCTCTCCAGTTATGGGTTAAATATTCTGAATAGAAAGACAGATTGGGTTCTATAGCCTTGAATGGCAACCAATTTACCGCAGAAAGTAATGGCAACCTATTGCTGAATACCCAGTCAGGCATGTCTCTCGAGACATGGTCGCGTGTATCAGATATGGCTCTTGAAAGTGGTTTGAGTCCTACTCAAAAATTCGGATTAGCTGAATTTTTGTATCCTACTCAAAAATTCGGATCAGCCTCTGCTGTTTTTAGATGAAGTTTATGAAATCTTTCTTTTTAGACAATTTTTTTTTTATGGGAAAATAAGTCTTTCAAGGTCAGTAATTGTTATCGTTCATTTCAGTGTTGACTTGGGATTTCCTTCTGAACTTTTTATTTGAAGTATTAGGGAATTTTAACATTTTATTAAGTCATTTTTTCTCTCTCTCCCTTCACGGACAATATAACATTACCCGGAATTTGCTTTGTAACTCCGAAATTCCTAGCTTTTCCGCGTCCCTGACGGAAACGCATTTGCCGGTGATTCATTCTCTTTCTTAATCAAACAAACAAACGTTTTCAAGATTGTTTTGACAGACGCGAATCAATGTGATTCCAAACTCGAAGGCGTCGATCGGAAACTTCCCAAATGCTACAGATAGAGTCTTGTAGGTCCTAATGTTTATTCAAATGAGAGTATAGAAGAGAAGGAAGTGTAATGAGTCCAATACAAAAACTGTTTCATTGACCGAGCAGCCATTGCTTTTTCAGTTGAAGATTATGAAAGCTTTATCTTAAGACAATTTTTTTTACGGGAAAGTAGCTCTTTCAAGGCCAGTAGTTGTTATCGCCCCTTTCCAGTTTTGACTGGTGGTTTCCTTCCTATCCTTTTATTTGAAGTATCGTGGAATTTAAACATTTTCATTACGCCATTAATTTTTCCTTTCTCTCTTTAGGGACAATATAACATTACCCGGAATTCGCTCTTCTAAACGGAAGCGCATCGATCTCACACCCCTGCAGTACTTCAAACATTTAAATGCAGCGTCAATTACCCTCTTCTGTCTCCTTGTACACGCTTCCTTGATTGCACTTTTCCTTACTAAATTATTGCCATTTTCTTCTACTCTCTGTACCCTTCTGACAACCTAGTGGTATTATCATCTTTGATGAAAATAATAGCTGTTGTAGAGAGGCTCACACCCCTGCAGTACTCTCATTCGTAGCGTGACCCATAGTCCAAAATGGTCTATTTAAGTAAAGAATAGTAGCATTCAAGGCGTAATATTTGAGTGTCATTCGAGTAATATTCGGTGTGATTACTTCGGTGACTATTGCGATCTAAATCCTCTTTCTCTCTGTTGTAAGTTTTATCTTGTCTGATATTTTAACTATTGTACTGTTCTGTGTATATCCGTTTAGAACCGGATATTGTGCTGAATAATACCACAGCACACTATACCTGTGAATTGTATACACTTCAGCGAAACAACAATAATAATAATAATAATGGTAATAGAGTGACAAGATTAAATGAAGTTTTAGTTCCACTAAAATGGATTTTTATTTTTTAAATCAATTTTAATTTAATATCAATGCTTGTAAGCTGGGAACAAAAAAAAAAAGAAAAAGAAAAGAGATTTGACCATATGTTTCTCGGAGAGTGACGTTTATTACCTTATAGGATAAGTCAGTTAAGTACCATACGTGATACTCGCTTGGGCGATCATGTCTCGAAAGAGACATGACTGACTGAGCAGAAGATTATCACGCAGTAGGTTGCCATTACTTTCTGATTGTCAGCCAATGCTATAGAATCCAATCAGTGTTATTATTTAACCCATAACTAGAGGAAAGAGACGGATTAATACCTTTTCTAAGGGTATTTGCGAGGAAGGAATTCAACTGGAATTCGAACTCGGCTCCCCGATTTCTCGTTCCGAGCCGATATTCACTAATCCACAACTCACATCCGTGCAAAAGACTTGGTAGATGAAAAAAGGAAGTCGAACCGGTTTATTAAATACTTGTACATTGAACAAGAAAACCCTCCTCAAATCAAACCCTCCTCAAATCCTCTTCTAATGTAGAAGATATTGCCATATTTATAATTAGGAGCATTCCTCTGTCAGTGTAGTATAGAAGAGTAGAAAGTGGTTTGAGTCCTACTCAAAAATTCGGATTAGCTGAATTTTTGTATCCTACTCAAAAATTCGGATCAGCCTCTGCTGTTTTTAGATGAAGTTTATGAAATCTTTCTTTTTAGACAATTTTTTTTTTATGGGAAAATAAGTCTTTCAAGGTCAGTAATTGTTATCGTTCATTTCAGTGTTGACTTGGGATTTCCTTCTGAACTTTTTATTTGAAGTATTAGGGAATTTTAACATTTTTATTAAGTCATTTTTTCTCTCTCTCCCTTCACGGACAATATAACATTACCCGGAATTTGCTTTGTAACTCCGAAATTCCTAGCTTTTCCGTGTCCCTGACGGAAACGCATTTGCCGGTGATTCATTCTCTTTCTTAATCAAACAAACAAACGTTTTCAAGATTGTTTTGACAGACGCGAATCAATGTGATTCCAAACTCGAAGGCGTCGATCGGAAACTTCCCAAATGGAAAATGATAGCTCATGCGACAAGCACCATGGAAACTAGTTAAAGTTGCTGGTATTTGCACGAGACTCTAGGTCTGTTAATTTGTGGAGGTGAATGACAGGCTTTAGAGAGAGTCGTATTTCAAAAGCTGAGAATTGCACGCACAGATTCGATTCAAAATCTTAGTTTAAGAAACCGTCCTCATTCAACTGACACAGACTCAATAAATATACATATAAGATCGCATTTCTTCACACACACACACACACACACACACACACACACACACACACACACACACACACACACATCTGTTTATCTATCTATCTGGATTATTGTCGGTTACAATTTAAATATGGATCGGAGTACGACGGAATCATAGGATAATGAACAAACAGGAAATGTGTGCGTTGTGGTGCAGTGGATATAGGCTTCGAACGAGAAATCGGGGAACTGAGTCTGAATTCTAGTTGAATTCTTTGCATTCGCTTACGCGCAAATACACTTAGGAAAGGTATTAATTCGCCTCTTCCCTCCAGTTATGGGTTAAATAATAACACATATTGGATTCTATAGTTTAGCTGGCAACCAGTCTACCACAGAATGTAATGTCAGCCTACTGCGTGATAATCTTCTGTCCAGTCAGTCATGTTTCTTTCGAGACATGATCGCCCAAGCGTGTATCACATATGGCCCTTAACTGAATTTTCTGTACATTCAATACTCTCTCTCTCTCTCTCTAACTACAGCCTTCCAAATTCTCGGATATTTTGAAGTTAGGTAATATTTCAATAACTATCATTACCATTATCACGATAAATCACAGAAGGTAAGAGTGATTAGCTGAGACGTACGCCCAGATCGATGCCTCCCCCCCCCCCGATGGGTTCGATCCTTGCAGTTGAGCCAAAATTGAGCGAAACAAGTGAGCTGTTTCTGAACTGTATTCCAAAACATTAATTCAATATGAAACCCATTTCCCCGTTTCTAGTAATTACGTTCACACAAACATTAATACGCCAAAAAATCTGAGTATCATCCAGTGGATATAGACGTTGGTTAGTTCCTGTAATTGACCCAAAGAAATGTGAGTTCAATATCAAGCTACAGCATTGGTGAACAAGTAACTTACAAGGTTAGAGGGAGATAACTCATGACTACCAGAAGATGCTCTAAGCAAAGGAGTGAAGTTCATATAACCCAGTGAAAGGGTTCGGTTCGAAATTTCTAGCACCTGAAGATGGCCGGAGCGTACAAATGGCAACCAAGATGTGGACAATAGCCAGGATGAAGTAAATACTGTAGAGCATTTTTCATTCGTCTCCTTTATGTATGATATAGACCGACAGCAATATTTCGCAAGTAAAATTTTAGAAATCTCTCAATTCATATTTAAGCCAATAAATATTGGTCTGCTTATTGAGAGATACTATTTTTTTCAATAGCAATCAAACCATAAGTCCTTAGAAATAACATGATTAACTAACAGCAGGATTAAAACCTTCGTTATCTATGGTAATATTTCTCTCTTTCTTGATTGTCTGTTATGCTCAATGTTATTTAAGTCCCTTTTGATAATGCAGCAATAGTCAGCCATTATTTGTTTGTCTCGCGGTCCAGGGTAGTAAGTAATAATAATAGTAAATCCCCAAAACAAAAACACTACAAAAACACAATTCAAATACCAGCAATATATTTCATATAAAAACTAGCAGCATAGCCCGGCGTTGCTCGAGTCTAATGAACGCTTTAAAACTAATCCATGGTCCTGGAGCTCAGACTCTTTGGACGTTGGCACGAAAGACTAAAATGCAATAGTTGTTTCCAGTTAAAGCGAAACCGTAGATTGAAAGAAAAATGAATGAATGTAAGTCAAATTTTGATTTCCTGATATCGATATCAAATAAGTGTCTTTTGTCGTAAACTGAATTTTGAAGGCTAAATAAGTCCTCTGAGTAAAATGGCATCATGGCTGAGACTAAGAACTACAATTATACTTGCTTAAAGTCAAACCTTAAGCAAAAACTAGAATAAAAGGACTGAAAAAATACAGACATACAGGCAGATAAACAGACACACACACAAACATCTTGCCTTATATATATATATATATGTATATATATATATATTATCGATTTTCTGCACTATTGTAAGAACTGCAACCTTGAAACTTCTGAATAACGTTTCTTATGTCTTTGTCTATGAGTGTATCAAATTTGATTAAAATCAGACCACTCCTTCTATAACCCGATTTTTTCGATTATCCATGTTCGATATTTATCGGGTGTAACTCGACACAAAACCTAGCTAAGAACACTCGCAGACGCTTATATTACAACTGTGTAAATTTTCAAGTAAATCGGTTCAGCCGTTTCGGAGTCTGTAAGTAACAGACGCACACACACACACACACACACACACACACACACACACACACACACACACACACACACAAAACTCCATTTATAAAGAATTTCAGATTACCAACAAAGTATACTAACAAAGTATACGGTCTTCACTTAAATCCGTTTAAAATACTTTCAAAACATCAACATAAAATAAGTCTCTAATGACATTAATCCATATAATTTCTTAAAACGATTAAATTTTATTATAAAATATAATTTTGATAAAATAACATAAAACACAGTCCCCACCTCTAGTAATCATGTCCACACAAACATGTATATGCACGAAAGCATATACATGTATTCAATACATCTACCATGTATTCAACTGTGAAAGCAGTATAACATACACTACCGGCCATAATAATTAGGCCACCCCAGTTTTTTTTAAAAGAAATTCTGTATTTCATACCATTTTTAGTATTTGTTTCAAGGCAAGAAGACAAAGATAAACTCGTCGAACGTTATGGTAAAACGCACCTATTCTATAGTGAATAGACTCTCCCAACTAATTTAATTAGGAGTAGTAAGAGGATGTGCGTTGTGGCGCAGTGGATATCGGCTCGGAACGAAGAATCGGGGAACCGAGTTCGAATTCCAGTTGAATCCCTTGCATTTACTTACGCGCAAATACCCTTGGGAAAGGTATTAATCCGTCTCTTCCCTCCAGTTATGGGTTAAATAATAAGACTGATTGGGTTCTATAGCCTTGGTCGGCAACCAGTCTACCGCAGAAAGCAATGGCAACCTACTGCGGAATAATCTTCTGCCCAGTCTGTCATGTCTCTTTCGAGACATGATCGCCCAAAACGTGTATCGCGCATGTCACTTAACTGACTGACTGAGTAAGAGGAACGGGTGTTAGTCGACGTTGGACGACACTAGTCGACAGTTAGTCGAATACGAAAGTAGTCAGCGACCTGGCAAGATTACACTGCGTAATACATATTATATCATGTTCCTAACATTTTTATGTCGAACCTATTAGGACCGACTTTAGCACAAAGAGACGGATTAATACCTCCAATGCAAAAATAACTCCACAACACCGAATGACCCTAAGTTTTTTTTCATTCTTACATTGATGAAACTGCAATATAGGTAATTATTAAATATTTATAAATTCATTTGATGCGCATGTTATTGTGCATTATTAACAAAAGAACCATTCTATTTTCATTTACAATTATTCACTTGGCAGTAAATACTAAAACATATTATGAAATACATCATTTTTTAAAACACTGGGGTGGCCTAATAATTATGGCCGGTAGTGTCTATCATATATTTAACACTTCAAAGCTCTAAAGAACCATTCTAAAAAAATATTCCAAAATATTACAACTACAAAATTAAACACACATATCACCGTCTCTAGTAGTTATGTCCTAACAAACATATATAGGCACAAAATCCGAGTACCCTCTGCCATGTATTCAAATAAGAAAGCAGAATAACATATAGCACATTTTTAATCCTTCAAAGCTCCCATAAAAATTAAATTTCAGCATTAAACCACCCGTAAAGAGCTGATATTCCGTAAAACAAGCAAATCAATTTAAACGGAATCGTAATTCCTTATGGCCGTTGAGGCACGGACAGTGGCGTTTCATAGACAAGACAACCCTAGCGTTCAACTAGACTGGTTGCCAACGGAGGCTATATTTGTTCTTCTATTTACAGATTAAGCACAATCTGTCCTATTAATTACCGATATGGATATAGGTGGATTTATACATTTCCGGCTTTAAATAACCTGCAAACTACTGATAAGTCATAGAAAAAGAAATTACCAAACTAATAATTCTTCTTCTCTATTCTCCTTCTTTCTTCTTCATTCTTCTTTTTTCTCTTTTCTTTCTTTTTTTTTCTTATTCACTCTTTGTTGTTGTTTTTCTTTCTTCTTATATCACCTTTCCTCTTTTTTATCTTCTCTTTCTAGGGCGCGCGTAATAAAAAAATTAAAAGAAAAACTTTTCCGTTACCACCAATGGTGTGTAGGGCAGCGTTTTTTCTGTTTCTGTAAGAAACGGATTTTTTTTCTGGCAGGGTTGTTAGGACGCGCGTATATACGGTAAATGTTAACTCGACTGGAATTCGAACCAGGTTTTCTGAGTTCTAAATCTGCTATACACTACCCTCCAGTTACCGTTATACTAAACATTAATTAACTTTTTTTAGAGTTAGATATTCTATTTATCCCAATTGTTAATCTTTATTCTAGTACAAAGTCGTGTTAGTGATTAAATTAATACTGGCCATTTATATTTTAGCATAAAAGCATTTTATTTGTGGTGCATTTGTGTCAGAAAGACTGACATATTTACCGGAACTTTGAAAATTAAGCGAACTGTGGTGAAAGGTTGTGTTAGGTATGGAAGTAATATTGGCCAGTAATAGGTCAGTATAAATCTACTAAGTTTTTCTTGGTCCTGAGAAGGGCAGAAATATAACCGTTAATTACTTAACGTGTCAGTTGCTGTCACTCTTGTAACGTCCTCTCAGAGGTGTCAGCTTATATCATTTTGACCAGGTTCTTAGATTCTGGCACGGTGTTCGGTTTCGGCAAATATTTTATTTTAATTTGAAATTTTTTTTGTTCACACACACACACACACACACACACACACACACAAAATTTTAATTTTTAATTTGAAATTTTTTTGTTCGCACGCACGCACGCACACACACACACACACACACACACACACACACACACACACACACACACTGATTCCATGAGCCTATGGCTTAAAGGTTAGCAACTCCGACTGACACCAAATCGGTCGTGTTTCGATCCCGGCCAGAAGCAAGTGGATGTCTAGCCACACTGATGAGCTGCGATATAGCGAAACAGGCTTGTAAGTGGATGGCGAATATATTGTGCTCTTATTCCGATTGAGCTCTCTAGGGAGGAAAATTTAAATAAAAACAGAAAAAACACTTCTGCGATTTACGCTTTACTCTTTTGCAATAAACTGAGTTCCTTCGGTGACTGGCATGCGTGTATACCGCTTATATATAACACGCTAAATTTTCCCTTAACTTTTTCCATGTGCCTATGGCTTAGGGGTTAATGACTCCGGCTGACACCAAATACAGCAAAACAGGCTTGTATTTGGATGACAAATATCTATCTATATATATATATATATATATAGTCATCCGCAAACACATCTGTTTCGCTGTATCATAGCTCATCAGTACGGTTAGACATCCGATTGCTTTTTACCCAGGATTGAAACTCGACCGAATTGGCGTCAGTCGGCGATTCTACCTCTGAGCTATATATATATATATATATATATATATAACTGTTTTTTTTCTGAATAATTAAATTTTGGTCATTTACATCTGAGTCTAGAAACATTTACTGTATATACGCGCGTCCTAGAAAAAGAAGAAGAAGATAAAAAGTAAACCTAATGAGATAAGAACAAAAACAACAAAGAGTGAATAATAAAAAAAAGAAGAGAGAAAAAAGAAGAATAAAGAAGAAAGAAGGAGAATGGAGAAGAAAAAGGAATAAGTATTGGTTGGGTAATTTCTTTTTTATTGCTCATCGTCAGTTTGCAGGTTATTTAAAGCCCGAATTTCAGGCATAAAGCAAACTGTTGTGACAAGCATAAAATAATAATTTTTTATTTGTTTCATTTAGAGAGAGTACTTTGGTATTCGCTATGGCAAAATATTTAAGGCGAATATTAATAATAGCCTGGAGAAGTATTCTTTTCGGCTTAGTAATAGTAGTTTTTAAGTCATGCATTGCTACGTGTATTAGTAATATTAGAAATAGGACAATGTAAATCTACTGTATTTTTCTTGGATTTGAGAAGGACAGAAATATAATTGGCAGATGACCTCTGAATGACTGAACGGGTTATTTTATTCTCTAACAAATTAATCTCAAGTTGGTGTTAAAGGTTAACGGAAAAACGTTAGTAATCCCTAATGATATGTCTCTAATCCATTATTGTACATAGGCTGGGATGATCTATTATGACAGGTCTCTAATTTGTATTTAGATACATTGTATTTCTTTTCAATTTTTCAAATTGAATTGTTCACTTATATTTCATATAATCCATTATTGTACATAGGCTGGGATGATCTATTAGGACAGGTCTCTAATTTGTATTTAGATACATTGTATTTCTTTTCAATTTTTCAAGTTGAATTGTTCACCTGTATTGCATATGATCCATTATTGTACATAGGCTGGGATGATCTATTAGGACAGGTCCCAAATTTGTATTTAGATACATTGTATTTCTTTTCAATTTTTCAAGTTGAATTGTTCACTTATATTTCATATAATCCATTATTGTACATAGGCTGGGATGATCTATTAGGACAGGTCTCTAATTTGTATCTAGATACATTGTATTTCTTTTCATTTTTTCAAATTGAATTGTTCACCTGTATTGCATATGATCCATTATTGTACATAGGCTGGGATGATCTATTAGGACAGGTCTCTAATTTGTATTTAGATACATTGTATTTCTTTTCAATTTTTCAAGTTGAATTGTTCACTTATATTTCATATAATCCATTATTGTACATAGGCTGGGATGATCTATTAGGACAGGTCTCTAATTTGTATTTAGATACATTGTATTTCTTTTCAATTATTCAAATTGAATTGTTCACCTGTATTGCATATGATCCATTATTGTACATAGGCTGGGATGATCTATTAGGACAGGTCTCTAATTTGTATTTAGATACATTGTATTTCTTTTCAATTTTTCAAGTTGAATTGTTCACTTATATTTCATATAATCCATTATTGTACATAGGCTGGGATGATCTATTAGGACAGGTCTCTAATTTGTATTTAGATACATTGTATTTCTTTTCAATTTTTCAAGTTGAATTGTTCACCTGTATTGCATATTATCCATTACTGTACATATGCTGGGATGATCAATTAGAACAGGTCTCTAATTTGTATTTAGATACATTGTATTTCTTTTCAATTTTTCAAGTTGAATTGTTCACCTGTATTGCATATGATCCATTATTGTACATAGACTGGGATGATCTATTAGGACAGGTCTCTAATTTGTATTTAGATACATTGTATTTCTTTTCAATTTTTCAAGTTGAATTGTTCACTTATATTTCATATAATCCATTATTGTACATAGGCTGGGATGATCTATTAGGACAGGTCTCTAATTTGTATTTAGATACATTGTATTTCTTTTCAATTTTTCAAGTTGAATTGTTCACTTATATTTCATATAATCCATTATTGTACATAGGCTGGGATGATCTATTATGACAGGTCTCTAATTTGTATTTAGATACATTGTATTTCTTTTCAATTTTTCAAGTTGAATTGTTCACTAATATTTCATATAATCCATTATTGTACATAGGCTGGGATGATCAATTAGGACAGGTCTCTAATTTGTATTTAGATACATTGTATTTCTTTTCAATTTTTCAAATTGAATTGTTCACCTGTATTGCATATAATCCATTATTGTACATAGGCTGGGATGATCTATTATGACAGGTCTCTAATTTGTATTTAGATACATTGTATTTCTTTTCAATTTTTCAAGTTGAATTGTTCACTTATATTTCATATAATCCATTATTGTACATAGGCTGGGATGATCAATTAGGACAGGTCTCTTATTTGTATTTAGATACATTGTATTTCTTTTCAATTTTTCAAATTGAATTGTTCACCTGTATTGCATATAATCCATTATTGTACATAGGCTGGGATGATCAATTAGGACAGGTCTCTAATTTGTATCTAGATACATTGTATTTCTTTTCGATTTTTCAAATTGAATTGTTCACCTGTATTGCATATGATCCATTATTGTACATAGGCTGGGATGATCTATTAGGACAGGTCTCTAATTTGTATTTAGATACATTGTATTTCTTTTCAATTTTTCAAGTTGAATTGTTCACTTATATTTCATATAATCCATTATTGTACATAGGCTGGGATGATCTATTATGACAGGTCTCTAATTTGTATTTAGATACATTGCATTTCTTTTCAATTTTTCAAGTTGAATTGTTCACTTATGTTTCATATAATCCATTATTGTACACAGGCTGGGATGATCAATTAGGACAGGTCTCTAATTTGTATTTAGATACATTGTATTTCTTTTCAATTTTTCAAATTGAATTGTTCACTAATATTTCATATAATCCATTATTGTACATAGGCTGGGATGATCAATTAGGACAGGTCTCTAATTTGTATTTAGATACATTGTATTTCTTTTCAATTTTTCAAGTTGAATTGTTCACTTATATTTCATATAATCCATTATTGTACATAGGCTGGGATGATCAATTATGACAGGTCTCTAATTTGTATTTAGATACATTGTATTTCTTTTCAATTTTTCAAATTGAATTGTTCACCTGTATTGCATATAATCCATTATTGTACATAGGCTGGGATGATCAATTAGGACAGGTCTCTAATTTGCATCTAGATACATTGTATTTCTTTTCGATTTTTCAAATTGAATTGTTCACCTGTATTGCATATGATCCATTATTGTACATAGGCTGGGATGATCTATTATGACAGGTCTCTAATTTGTATTTAGATACATTGTATTTCTTTTCAATTTTTCAAGTTGAATTGTTCACTAATATTTCATATAATCCATTATTGTACATAGGCTGGGATGATCAATTAGGACAGGTCTCTAATTTGTATTTAGATACATTGTATTTCTTTTCAATTTTTCAAATTGAATTGTTCACCTGTATTGCATATAATCCATTATTGTACATAGGCTGGGATGATCAATTAGGACAGGTCTCTAATTTGTATCTAGATACATTGTATTTCTTTTCGATTTTTCAAATTGAATTGTTCACCTGTATTGCATATGATCCATTATTGTACATAGGCTGGGATGATCTATTATGACAGGTCTCTAATTTGTATTTAGATACATTGTATTTCTTTTCAATTTTTCAAGTTGAATTGTTCACTTATATTTCATATAATCCATTATTGTACATAGGCTGGGATGATCTATTAGGACAGGTCTCTAATTTGTATTTAGATACATTGTATTTCTTTTCAATTTTTCAAGTTGAATTGTTCACTTATGTTTCATATAATCCATTATTGTACATAGGCTGGGATGATCAATTAGGACAGGTCTCTAATTTGTATTTAGATACATTGTATTTCTTTTCAATTTTTCAAATTGAATTGTTCACTAATATTTCATATAATCCATTATTGTACATAGGCTGGGATGATCAATTAGGACAGGTCTCTAATTTGTATTTAGATACATTGTATTTCTTTTCAATTTTTCAAGTTGAATTGTTCACTTATATTTCATATAATCCATTATTGTACATAGGCTGGGATGATCAATTATGACAGGTCTCTAATTTGTATTTAGATACATTGTATTTCTTTTCAATTTTTCAAATTGAATTGTTCACCTGTATTGCATATAATCCATTATTGTACATAGGCTGGGATGATCAATTAGGACAGGTCTCTAATTTGCATCTAGATACATTGTATTTCTTTTCGATTTTTCAAATTGAATTGTTCACCTGTATTGCATATGATCCATTATTGTACATAGGCTGGGATGATCTATTATGACAGGTCTCTAATTTGTATTTAGATACATTGTATTTCTTTTCAATTTTTCAAGTTGAATTGTTCACTAATATTTCATATAATCCATTATTGTACATAGGCTGGGATGATCAATTAGGACAGGTCTCTAATTTGTATTTAGATACATTGTATTTCTTTTCAATTTTTCAAATTGAATTGTTCACCTGTATTGCATATAATCCATTATTGTACATAGGCTGGGATGATCAATTAGGACAGGTCTCTAATTTGTATCTAGATACATTGTATTTCTTTTCGATTTTTCAAATTGAATTGTTCACCTGTATTGCATATGATCCATTATTGTACATAGGCTGGGATGATCTATTATGACAGGTCTCTAATTTGTATTTAGATACATTGTATTTCTTTTCAATTTTTCAAGTTGAATTGTTCACTTATATTTCATATAATCCATTATTGTACATAGGCTGGGATGATCTATTAGGACAGGTCTCTAATTTGTATTTAGATACATTGTATTTCTTTTCAATTTTTCAAGTTGAATTGTTCACTAATATTTCATATAATCTATTATTGTACATAGGCTGGGATGATCAATTAGGACAGGTCTCTAATTTGTATTTAGATACATTGTATTTCTTTTCAATTTTTCAAGTTGAATTGTTCACCTGTATTGCATATGATCCATTATTGTACATAGACTGGGATGATCTATTAGGACAGGTCTCTAATTTGTATTTAGATACATTGTATTTCTTTTCAATTTTTCAAGTTGAATTGTTCACTAATATTTCATATAATCCATTATTATACATAGGCTGGGATGATCAATTAGGACAGGTCTCTAATTTGTATTTAGATACATTGTATTTCTTTTCAATTTTTCAAGTTGAATTGTTCACTTATATTTCATATAATCCATTATTGTACATAGGCTGGGATGATCTATTAGGACAGGTCTCTAATTTGTATTTAGATACATTGTATTTCTTTTCAATTTTTCAAGTTCAATTGTTCACTTATATTTCATATAATCCATTATTGTACAGGATCTATTAGGACAGGTCATTTGTATTTAGATACATTGTATTTCTTTTCAATTTTCAAGTTGAATTGTTTACTGTATTATTGTACATAGGCTGGGATGATCAATTAGGACAGGTCTCTAATTTGTATTTAGATACATTTATTTCTTTTCAATTTTTCAAATTGAATTGTTCACCTGTATTGCATATAATCCATTATTGTACATAGGCCAGGATGATCAATTAGGACAGGTCTCTAATTTGTATCTGATACATTGTATTTCTTTTCGATTTTTCAAATTGAATTGTTCACCTGTATTGCATATGATCCATTATTGTACATAGGCTGGGATGATCTATTATGACAGGTCTCTATTGTGTTAGATACATTGTATTTCTTTTCAATTTTCCAGAATTGGTGTTCATATATTTCATATGGTATCATTATTGTACATAGGCTGGGATGATCTATTAGGACAGGTCTCTAATTTGTGTTAGATACATTGTATTTCTTTCAATTTTTCAAGTTGAATTGTTCACTTATGTTTCACTTCTAATCCATTATTGTACATAGGCTGGGATGATCAATTAGGACAGGTCTCTAATTTGTATTTAGATACATTGTATTTCTTTTCAATTTTTTTCAAATTGAATTGTTCACTAATATTTCATATAATCCATTATTGTACATAGGCTGGGATGATCAATTAGGACAGGTCTCTAATTTGTATTTAGATACATTGTATTTCTTTTTCAATTTTCCTGTATTGCATATAATCATTATTGTACATAGGCTGGGATGATCAGTAGGACAGGTCTCTAATTTGTATCTAGATACATTGTATTTCTTTTCGATTTTCAAGTGAATTGTTCACTGTATTGCATATGATCCATTATTGTACATAGGCTGGGATGATCTATTATGACAGGTCATAATTTGTATTTAGATACATTGTATTTCTTTTCAATTTTTCAATTGGTGTTCTTATATTTCATATAATCATTATTGTACATAGGCTGGGATGATCTATTAGGACAGGTCTCTAATTTGTTGAGTACATTATTTCTTTCAATTTTCAGTTGAATTGTTCATAATTTCATATAATCCATTGTACATAGGCTGAGTTGATCAGTGGATTGGAGTCTAATTTTGTATTTAGATACATTGTATTTCTTTTCATTTTTAAATTGAATTGTTCACTTAATATTTCATATAATCCATTATTGTACATAGGCTGGGATGATCAATTAGGCAGGTCTCTAATTTGTATTTAGATACATTGTATTTCTTTTCAATTTTTTTCAAGTTGAATTTATATTTCATATAATTATTGTACATAGGCTGGGATGATCAATTATGACAGGTCTCTAATTTGTATTTAGATACATTGTATTTCTTTTCAATTTTTCAAATTGAATTGTTCACCTGTATTGCATATAATCCATTATTGTACATAGGCTGGGATGATCAATTAGGACAGGTCTCTAATTTGCATCTAGATACATTGTATTTCTTTTCGATTTTTCAAATTGAATTGTTCACCTGTATTGCATATGATCCATTATTGTACATAGGCTGGGATGATCTATTATGACAGGTCTCTAATTTGTATTTAGATACATTGTATTTCTTTTCAATTTTTCAAGTTGAATTGTTCACTAATATTTCATATAATCCATTATTGTACATAGGCTGGGATGATCAATTAGGACAGGTCTCTAATTTGTATTTAGATACATTGTATTTCTTTTCAATTTTTCAAATTGAATTGTTCACCTGTATTGCATATAATCCATTATTGTACATAGGCTGGGATGATCAATTAGGACAGGTCTCTAATTTGTATCTAGATACATTGTATTTCTTTTCGATTTTTCAAATTGAATTGTTCACCTGTATTGCATATGATCCATTATTGTACATAGGCTGGGATGATCTATTATGACAGGTCTCTAATTTGTATTTAGATACATTGTATTTCTTTTCAATTTTTCAAGTTGAATTGTTCACTTATATTTCATATAATCCATTATTGTACATAGGCTGGGATGATCTATTAGGACAGGTCTCTAATTTGTATTTAGATACATTGTATTTCTTTTCAATTTTTCAAGTTGAATTGTTCACTAATATTTCATATAATCTATTATTGTACATAGGCTGGGATGATCAATTAGGACAGGTCTCTAATTTGTATTTAGATACATTGTATTTCTTTTCAATTTTTCAAGTTGAATTGTTCACCTGTATTGCATATGATCCATTATTGTACATAGACTGGGATGATCTATTAGGACAGGTCTCTAATTTGTATTTAGATACATTGTATTTCTTTTCAATTTTTCAAGTTGAATTGTTCACTAATATTTCATATAATCCATTATTATACATAGGCTGGGATGATCAATTAGGACAGGTCTCTAATTTGTATTTAGATACATTGTATTTCTTTTTCAATTTTTCAAGTTGAATTGTTCACTTATATTTCATATAATCCATTATTGTACATAGGCTGGGATGATCTATTAGGACAGGTCTCTAATTTGTATTTAGATACATTGTATTTCTTTTCAATTTTTCAAGTTCAATTGTTCACTTATATTTCATATAATCCATTATTGTACATAGGCTGGGATGATCTATTAGGACAGGTCTCTAATTTGTATTTAGATACATTGTATTTCTTTTCAATTTTTCAAGTTGAATTTTTCACTTATATTTCATATAATCCATTATTGTACATAGGCTGGAATCATCTATTATGACAGGTCTCTAATTTGTATTTAGATACATTGTATTTCTTTTCATTACGTGTCCCAGCAACCTCATCTTGATGATAAGTTTAAGGTTTCTTCTTATCCTCTCCAACACCTTTTTGTGGCTCATATGCTCTCTCCATGGTATCCTAAGCATCTTTCGTAGCACCGAATTTCCGTTGTCTTTGAAGAAATCGTTTAATATTCTCTACCATATAAAAGAACAGATATAACGTGGCAGTCTAACATTCATTTCTTTGTTTCTAATAAGATCTTCTTGTTTCTCTGTAATCTTTTAAGCTTTTGAAATGCGTCCTTAGCCATACCAATGCGTCTTCAGATGTTAGTGTCGCACTCTTATATACGGTACTTTATTTGGGGTTAAGTAAACGTTGCTCATTCATATTTATTTTATAAGCATTCACATGTTTCGGTAAGATGCAAATATTGGTCGGTTAGCAAAAAAAAAAAAAAAACTGAGCATAAACCTCAAGTAAACGGAATGTATGGTCATCAGCAAAAAGAGGGGGACCAATATTCCAACTGCAAGTCGGGGAATATAAAATAAAACTAGTAAAAATATTCAAATACCTGCGAAGTGTTTTGACAGAGGATCGAAAGTGCTACATGGAAATCCGAAGCCCCATTTTCATGACCAAAGACGCATTTCAGAAGCTAGCCAAAGTACTGAAAGACAGGAAAATCTCATTAGAAACAAAGAAAAGAGTGCTGGATTGCTATTTGATATCTATCCTTCTCTATGAAAGTGAATACTGGACGATCACATCAAGGATGAACGAGAGAGTTAAGGTTTTACAGAAGGATGCTGAGGATACCATGGACGAAGCATGTGTGCAACGATGAAGTGTTGGAAAGGATGCAAACGAGAAGAAAAATGATACTAAATATCAGGAAGAGACAAATGAAGTTCCTGGGAAACGTAATGAGGAAGGAGGACCTGGAGAACTTGATACTCATAGGTCGGATAAATATAAGTGGAGACAGGGGAAAGCAGCGCGAGACGTACTTGTTAGGTCTAAGCAAATGGTTGACGGAACGGGGCTTAGAAGAGATACCAAGAACAATTATTGAGAGTGACAAGAGACAGACCCAAGTGGAAGTCCATGATCACCTACGTCCTGAAGAGACACGGCACATAAAAAAGAATATTTAATTTTGTAAGTAGTTAGATGGCTACTAGATAGGTGACTATTACTCATTAATATTTGAGTGTAAAAAAATTAGCTTCACGAAGGCTTCGGTAAATATCGGTCTTATTAATTTGAACTCTTTACATCCGGGCTATTATTTATCATGTTTGTTGTGAAGGAATTCAGTTCGTAATTCTCTTTAAGTCAGGTATAAGACTGACGAAGTCCGAAACGATATTATAACAACAACAAAGATGAGGACAATAGTTAACATATAAATAGTGTAAATAATGATAACTCATCACCCAAGAAATGTATTTCTATGCAATACTGCTACAAAGTAGCGCGCCAAAGAAGGAGTGAAAGAGTGAGCGATGGCGCAGGTCTTCCATATTGGGATAGCATTCATATTAGGAGAGCATCCACTTCATAAAGAAAAGTAGTTTATATTTAATTTGAATAAAATGCTTATTTCATGTTTCATCTGTTTTTAAATATCTAAAATATCTTCCTTTCTAACATTTCTCAGTATTTATACAGACCACCGGCCCACACACACGTGTCTTAGGGAAATACAATCAAGGAGTTGATAACCTACCATGTGGTGGCTGCGGACGCCTCTTCAGATCCAACATAGAACTCATTTACAATTAAAAGATACAAAGAGAGCTCAAAGAAAAGTCATAGCTTTCCATCTCATAAACCCTGCCACCCTACAATGTGATGGCTGCGGACGTCTCTTCAGATCCAACACAGGACTGATTAACAATACAAGATACGAAGGGAACCAAAAGAAATGCCACATCACTCCATCCTCTAAAACCAGCTACACTATGATATCGTGGCTGCGGACGTCTCTTCAGATCCAACATAGGACTCATGAACAATACAAAATACGAAGGAAGTCAAAAGAAATGCCATATCACTCCATCCTCTAAAACCAGCTACCCTATGATATCGTGGCTGTGGACATCTCTTCAGATCCAACATAGGACTCATTCACAATAAAGGAGAAAAAGTGAGCCGAAAGAAATGCCACAGCTCTCCATCCTGTAAATTCTGCTACCCTACCATGTGGTGGCTGCGGACACCTCTTAGGTTCCAACAAAGGACTTATTTACAATTAAAAAAATACGAAGAGAGCCCAAAGAAAAACCATAGCTCTCCATCCTGTTAGGCCTGCTACACTACTATGTGGTGGCTGCGGACATCTCTTCAGATCCAACATAGGACTCATGAACAATACAAAATACGAAGGAAGCCAAAAGAACTGCCACATCACTCCATCCTCTAAAACCAGCTACCCTATGATATCGTGGCTGCGGACGTCTCTTCAGATCCAACATAGGACTCGTTAACAATTAAAAGATACGAAGAGAGCCGATAGAAAAACCAAAGCACTCCATCTTCTAAACACTGCTACCCTACCATGCGGTGGCAGTGGGCATCTCTTCAGATCCAACATAGGACTCATGAACAATACAAAATACGAAGGAAGCCAAAAGAACTGCCACATCACTCCATCCTCTAAAACCAGCTACCCTATGATATCGTGGCTACAGACGTCTCTTCAGATCCAACATAGGACTCATTTACAATTAAAAAATACGAAGAGAGCCCAAATAGAGCCATAGCTCTCCATCCTCTAAACCCTGCTACACTACAATTCGCTGGCTGCGGGCGTCTCTTCAGATCCAATATAGGACTCATTTACAATTAAAAGACACGAAATAAAAGGCCACAGCTCTCCATCCTCTGAAACCTGCTACGCTAAAATTCGGTGGCTGCGGACGTCTCTTCAGATCCAACATAGGACTCATTTACAATTAAAAGACACGAAATAAAATGCCACAGCTCTCCATCCCCTGAAACCTGCTACCCTACAATTCGGTGGCTGCGGACGTCTCTTCAGATCCAACATAGGACTCATTTACAATTAAAAGACACGAAATAAAATGCCACAGCTCTCCATCCCCTGAAACCTGCTACCCTACAATTCGGTGGCTGCGGACGTCTCTTCAGTTCCAACATAGGACTCATTTACAATTAAAAAATACGGCAAGAGCCCAAAGAAAGCCATAGCTCTCTATCCTCTAAAACCTGCTACTCTAGAATTCGGTGGCTGCGGACGTCTCTTCAGATCCAACATAGGACTCATTCACAATACAAGATACGAAGACAGCCCAAAGAAATGCAACAGCTCTCCATCCTCTAAGCCCTGCTACTCTGCCATGTGGTGGCTGCGGGCGTCTCTTCAGATCCAACATAGGACTCATTTGCAATTAAAAGACACGAAATAAAAAGCCACTGCTCTCCATCCCCTGAAACCTGCTACCCTACCACGCGGTCGCCAAGGTGTCTCTTCAGATTTTTATGATAATCACTTACATGTAAAAGATACCAAAGAAAACCCACAGTTCTCCATCCCCTGAACCTTGCTAACCTACTATGCGGTAGCGACGTCACTGCTAATGGTTTGATAAATTGTTGCGTATAAGATTCTACGATTATAAAAATTATAAAAAAGAACAGCTCCAGATTACTCAAGGCTCAGAAGATGGAAAATCTCTCATGTCTCGACAGATGAATTGCTACAAAACTTCCGAACGGTCAGTGCAAACTTAACGTCGAAAAAAATGAAGCAACCTGATCTGCGATACAGTATGATTATTCAACATGACAATGCTTGTCCGCACATTGCTAAAAGAACCGAACATGCAATTCAAGAGCGGGGAACACACATCATCCAGATTAAGCACCTTTAGACGACCACGTTTTTAGGTGGCATTCTAATGATGTGGAGCTTGAAACGTGTCTGGATTAATTTCTCGTGTCAAGATTTCTATCATTGACGTATATCTATCTATCTATCTATCTATCTATCTATCTATCTATCTCTGTTAGTTTTTATCTATCTATCTATCTATCTATCTATCTATCTATCTATCTATCTATCTATCTATCTCAGTTAGTTTTTATCTTTTTATCTATCTATCTATCTATCTATCTATCTATCTCAGTTTTTATCTTTTTATCTATCTATCTATCTATCTATCTATCTATCTCAGTCTGTTTTTATCTTTTTATCTATCTATCTATCTATCTATCTATCTATCTATCTATCTGTCTATCTATCTAAGTCTGTTTTTATCTATCTATCTATCTATCTATCTATCTATCTCAGTCTGTTTTTATCTATCTATCTATCTATCTATCTATCTATCTATCTATCTATCTCAGTTAGTTTTTATCTTTTTATCTATCTATCTATCTATCTATCTATCTATCTCAGTCTGTTTTTATCTATCTATCTATCTATCTATCTATCTATCTATCTATCTATCTATCTCAGTTTTTATCTATCTTTTTATCTATCTATCTATCTATCTATCTATCTATCTATCTATCTATCTCAGTTAGTTTTTATCTATCTATCTATCTATCTATCTATCTATCTCAGTTAGTTTTTATCTATCTATCTATCTATCTATCTATCTATCTATCTATCTCAGTTAGTTTTTATCTTTTTATCTATCTATCTATCTATCTATCTATCTATCTCAGTCTGTTTTTATCTATCTATCTATCTATCTATCTATCTATCTCAGTCTGTTTTTATCTATCTATCTATCTATCTATCTATCTATCTATCTATCTATCTATCTATCTATTACAGTCTGTTCATATCTGTCTATCAGACTGGGATAGATAGATAGATAGATAGATAGATAGATAGATAGATAGATAGATTGTAACAGAAAGAACGAATCCTATTTCGCTTCAATTCATACATGATTCGTAATTTCGTTTCAAGAACAAAGCCTCGTCTTTTAAAATATAACAGCAAAACAAAAAAATAGTGTAGAGACTAATATACAAAAGGTCATAGATTGCAATTCCGATCTTTTTATTTTTCCCGACAGAAGAACTTTTTCACAGTTTGATGTCTTTGTATTTTTTATTGTTCAAAATTGGCTTTCAAATTGTACAGTCTTTTATGAATGACTTCGGAGGCGTTCCTCGGTGAAAAAGCGAAGCACAGTTGAAATTTTGTTAATGTTAAAAAATCAATGACTTTTACTTTATTGATTGATTTAGATAAACAACTCCTGAGGACATGAAGGTTTCAAAAGAATAATTTCTGAAATTAATGACCAATCTTTTTCTGTTAGAATAAAAATATCGACCTCCAGGAGGTATGCAATCAAGAAGGGTTTGCCTTGAGAAAATATTCCGTAGTCCCTTGAGAAGGAGATGCAGAAGAATAAATAGTGTCTGAAGTAATTTTCTCCTTGAGTTTATCTACTCACGTTCCCATGCAATTAAAGAGCTTTGTTAGGAAGTTCTGCTACACCCATCATACTCTCCTGATTCAGCCCATCCGAACAATTTCAGGGGTATTTCGTTCAACAACAACGTAGAGCTTAAAACTTGACCGGATAATTGTTTCTAGTATATTTCTGAATGACTTATCAGAATTATTATTATGTAATAAATATTCAAATATTTTGAAACACAAATTTATATAACAACCTAATATTTGAGTTGTTTGTTACCCCATACTTCAGTTGATGCTGGTTTTCTATTCTTCGTCTCACAGGAAGGACAGACGAGTTATTTAGTAGGCCGAATCAATATTTTCATGTCTATCCTGACAAATCGAATGGGATAAGCAGAGTTAAGGAAAAGACGAAAAAAATGTTCACGGGTCTTGACGTCATTGTTGGGTCATTTTTTCCGTCTAGATCTGTGAGTATGTTTTGCTCATTAAAAGTCTAGGAAAAAGGTTTTTCATTATGTTTTATCTATAATGTTGGATTTGTACAAATTATTGAATTTAACAAGAAAACTGTCAAATGGAGGTAAAATTTTGCCGCAAAACTTTGTTAATTTTTTAAAGATTAGCCTTTAAGATAGCTCCTGCAGAGGATCAATGGAGCCTTCAATCCAAAGCTAAAGGGACCTCTGGTCTAGGTCTAAAAAAAGCAAAGATGATTTTGAGGAAATAACTTTAGATTCTTCAGTTCACTTGATGGATCTTCAAAACATCACTTTAACTTAAATTCTGGGCAAACAATCGATTTAGGCCGAAAAATAAATTTAGGCCGAAAGTTTGATTTGGGCTGAAGGTTTCATTTGGGCCGAAAGCTTGTTTTGGGTCGAAAGTTCGATTTGGGCCGAATGTCAAATTCCAGCCGAAAGTTCGATTTTGTTCGGAAGTTTGATTTGGGCCGAAAGTTCGATTTGAGCTGAAGATACGATTGGGGGCAAAAGATAGTTTTGAGCTGAACGTTCGATTTGGTCTAAAGGTACGATTTGGGCTGAAAATTCGATTTGGGCTGAAAGATAGATTTGGGGCGAAATTCCAGTTCAGACGGAAAATTGAGTTCTTCGAATCAAAATCTTCAATTGAGTTGAGTTCTTCAGTTCATAAACCCTTCAAAACCTCCCGTCACAAAACCACTCATTTTAAATCTGCATCCTTGTCATTTAGAATAAATACAATTGATTTCCTCAGTTCACCAACTTTTGAAATATTTTCAACTGAATTTAAAATATATTTTTTAATTCAAGCAGTTTTTTGTTAATTTAAACTCAATATGAGAAAAAAACATTTGAAATAAATTTTTGTTTTACATATTTTAAAATTTGAATTTTTAACTGTTCTTTTCTTATGCTGACACAAAGCACAATGCTGGATCTTCAAGAACCAGTTAAAGAACACGTTTTTAACGGACGGGCACTGGGAATATTCCGTTTATTTATTTAGATAAGATGATTTATTATTATGACAGGTCTGTAATTTGTATTTACATACATTGTATTTATTTTAAATTTATCCAGTCAAATTGTTCATCTATATTTTCGCGTGATCCATTATCTATACTTTGTCGCTGTGTGTGTATGTGTGTGTGTGTCTGTGTGTGTCCGTTACCTATAGACTCCGAAACGGCTGAACCGATTTTCTTGAAAATTTAGCTAGGTTTTGTGTCGAGGTACCCCTGATAAATATCGAAAATTGATCAAACGAAAAAATCGGGTCCGATTTTAATCAAATTTGATACACTCATAGACAAGACATAAGAAACGATATTCAGAAGTTTCAAGGTTGCAGTTCTTACAATAGTGCAGAAAATCGATAACATATATATATATATATATATATATAAGGTAAGATGTTTGTGTGTGTGTCTGTTTATCTGCCTGTATGTCTGTATTTTTTCAGCCATTTTATTTTAGCTTTTGCTTCGAGTTTGGCTCTAAGTAGGTATAATTGTAGTTCTTAGTCTCAGCCATGATACCAGTTACTCAGAGAACTTATTTAGCCTTCAAAATTCAGTTTACGACGAAAAAAACTTATTTTATATAGATACCAGGAAATCAAAATTTGACTTACATTCATTCATTTTTCTTTCAGTCTACGGTTTCGCGTTAACTGGAAATAACTATTGCTTTTTAGTATTTCGTGCCAACGTCCAAAGAGTCTGAGCTCCAGGACCATGGATTAGTTTCAAAGCTTTCATTACACGCGAGCAACGTCGGGCTATACTGCTAGTTTAATATAATCGCCAATGGCTTTAATAATAGCCTACAGCCGTCTAAGGAATTACCTGCAACTCTTCTAGACCACCTCCTTTTTTAAGTTGGTGAATGCTGTCGTAATCTTTGTCTTC
>JBBBDQ010001140.1:1330000-1387500 GCA_037127315.1 Ascarosepion bandense
ATGTATGTTCAGATGTCCATGTATGCATGTCTATATCTATATATATGTATGTTTGCGTATGTATGTGTATATGTATGTATGTATATATATATATATATATATATATATACGTTTGTATTAGTTTGTATGTGTATGTCTGTATGTGTGTGGATGCATATTTGTATATGTGTGTGCATATATATATATATATATATATATATATATGTAGGTGTATATGTATGTACGTATGTATGTGTATGTATAGATAGATAGATAGATAGATAGATAGATAGATAGATAGATAGATAGATAGATAAGTGTAAGTTTGTTCTTCTGGGTTCCACGCTTTTTCGATCGTCAAACAAACTATTTTAATTTTTTATTTAAAATACTAGATATATGTAGAGATGCGTATATTGTAAAATATATGTATATATGTAAATATATATATGTAAATATATATATGTAAATGATACATATATGTAAATATATATAGATATATAGATATATATATAGATATATAGATATATATATATATGTATATATATATATATATATATATATATATATATATATATGTAAATATATATAGATATATATATATAGATATATAGATATACAGATATGTATATATATATATATATATATATATATGTAAATATATATAGATATATAGATATATATATAGATATATAGATATATATATATGTAAAATATATATAGATATATAGATATATATATAGATATATATATATGTAAATATATATAGATATATAGATATATATTGATGAATTTTTGTGAAGGTGGGGTAAACTTTGGGAGGAATATTTTTTCTCGTGATGCCTTTTATACAAAC
This sequence comes from Ascarosepion bandense, assembly GCA_037127315.1. Classification (NCBI taxonomy): domain Eukaryota; kingdom Metazoa; phylum Mollusca; class Cephalopoda; order Sepiida; family Sepiidae; genus Ascarosepion; species Ascarosepion bandense. The sequence continues at coordinate 1,330,836 of JBBBDQ010001140.1, forward strand.
ACAGACATAAATTAACACTTGTACAACCATTGACGTGCGCAGAGACACACGCATACGCGAGCTAGACAACTGAAGTTTATACAGGCATAACTTCTTATGAACGTTGTGGGGTTTAACATATATATGTATATGTGTGACATTTTGCACATGCATACGCATTTAATTTTAGCTTGTGTATTTGCGTAAGTATATATCTAATTCTGTTTATATGTTCATGCATTTAAATGTGATTATGTCTGTCCCTAACTCGTTCATTCAAGGCTGGCCACGTTATGAATACGCCTTGACTGTATCCAATATGTAGCAATTTAGTCTGTATACAAATAGAGCTTTAAAATTTAACAGACAAATTGACAAGCCGATAAAAGCTAAATTTTGTAATTTGTGTATCTATATATGCTTGGGTGTATTAATCTGTATATATGTCTGTTTGCCAGTATTTGTGAATATGCTCGTCTATTTTTCCACGTGTGGATGTTTGTAGGTTTCTTTTTGTATGCGTTCTTTCTCTTCCTCGTTTAATATATAAATAACTTTGTAAATCTAATAAATTGTTAAACTTAGAATTTTTTTTAAATTTAGCAACAATAATAAAGTAGATATAACAGTTATTATTAATAATATTATTAATAATGCTGATCTCAATTTAATCAAATATTAATACTAATGCCCCCCCAAGATTATTTTTAAGTCTGCCCACATATTCTCCAAATTAGAAGTTGCTTTACTCCGAATGGTCCACATTGTACATACAACAACGCCTCCCTAATTAAAGGGGTTTTGCTTGTTTTTAACCTTTTAAAACCATTCAATTGAAAATAAACCACATCACTTGACAAGACACAAGAAGTGTCGAAACAAAATAGCTACTTTTCTAGTAATATTATAACATATCCATGTTATAATTTCTGAGTAAATATATATATATATATATAATTTTCACATAGAGTGTATCTGCAGAGGAACAAAATTACTTAAATTATAGTTCGATCATGATAGTCGGACCATAGACATCTAGGGTTTATTTTTAGCAATAGAAAGGAGCTATCAAAAGTTGGTTCTTCCAGAATTCTAAGCCAGCCCATAAAATTAATGATTTATGTTTGTGGCATTAAGCAGGTAAAACGAAAGACAATACCACATATCGATGCGTTGTCAAGGTAACAATTTGATCAGGATCAAAATGAAAAACCCGGATGAATAAATATTATATTGGGTTATAATTGACATATTATTTTGACAAAGACTGGCATAGGAAACTCCACATGATCTAATATTTGGCAAAATTGCAGAAAGAATAGGAAGGAACAGGTGAGGTAATGGTTCCAAAGCTGAAAAATCATACAAAAAAGGTATAAATTAACGATGAAAAACGGTGTTATACGCAATGGCGATGAGATAGTACCACCAGAAACGGTAAGAAGAGATATTTTTAAAACTGATGATGTGCATTGTGGGATTACGTCTACACAAAGGAGATTAACATTGGAGATATGAAGACCAGAGTATAATCCCGATGGCTCGGTCCAGACACCAGGTTCGTTATCTGTGTGCAGTCGAACGATTGCGTTTTCAAAATTACCCTCAGGCTACTTCGTCAGTCATGAATTAAGACCATGCGCTTTTTGTAGCACTAAGCAGATTTTTTTCCTCTGGTTATCATCTACTGCTATAAAAGTCGAATTGAAGAGCAGTTGATGGGGGAAGTGAAAAATCTAACGGACGACTACAATTTCCGCGTCGCTCCCGAGGCGGTGTTCGGGACACCCCGCGTCACTTTACCTTCTTCTTGTTCTTTATCGTGTTATCTTTGTCTAAGAAAGTATTTTATCTTCATTCAGTGACCCCCTTTGTTCGAGGCGCTTGTAATAGAAAATAGTAAAGTCCACTTTACCTACCTGATAATCATCGGAAAAAGTCGGAAAAGATTTCAGTCAGTCAGTTAAGTGATGAACGCTTGGGCGATCATGTCTCGAAAGAGACATGACTGACTGGGCAGAATATTATCCCGCAGTAGGTTGCCATTGCTTTCTGAGGTAGACTGGTTGTCAGGCAAGGCTATAGAACCCAATCTGACTTGTTATTTAACCCATAAATGGCGGGAAGAGACGGATTAACACATTTCCTAAGGGAATTTGTGCGTAAGTGAATGCAAGGAATTCAACTGGAATTCGAACTCAGACCATTTAACAAGATTTCAGCTGACACTGGTATCACAACAAAACTCGGGAAAGATCATTTTAAAGTTAAACATTTAATATTTCATATCAATATTTAGTCACGTATTCTAGTTGATTTATATATATGATCCTTACATAGATATATGTCATGAATTAGAGCACTCTGGACACTGGCGTATGATACCTCATAAGCTAAAAGTCTGCCTCCTTCTATCGAGCGCCCATAGCTCAGAGGCAAAATCGCCAATTCGGTCGGGTTTCAATCCTGGGTTAAAAGCAATCGGATGTCTAACCGTACTGATGAGCTGTGATACAGCGAAACAAATCTGACTGCGCATGACTATTTACGCTCTCACACCCTGACTGAGCACTCTGGAAGAATGGTAGACTTTGAAAAACAGTAGCTACTCTAGTATCTACGCATCGCTCATTCAGTAATGAATTAGAGCACCCTGGCTATTGGGCATGTATAATGATAATATACACGCTAAAAAGTCTGCTTCCTTCTACCAAGTGCCCGTATCTCGGAGGTAGAATCGCCGACTGACGCCGATTCGGTCGGGTTTCAATCCTGGGTAAAAAGCAATCGTATGTCTAACCGCACTGATGAGCTGTGATACAGCAAAACAGATATGTCTGCGGATGACTATATATATATATATATATATATATATATATATCTAAACTTATTTATAAATGGAACTTTGTGTGTGTGTCTGTGTGTGTGTGTATCCGTTACCTATAGACTTCGAAACGGCTGAACCGATTTTCTTGAAAATTTACACGGTTGTGCTATAAGCGTCTGCGAGAGTTCCTAGCTAGATTTTGTGTAGAGGTACCCCTGATAAATATCGAAAATCGATAATAGAAAAAATTTGGTTATAGAAGGAGTGGTCCGAATTTAATCAAATTTGATACACTCATAGACAAGGACAAAAGAAACGATATTCAGAAGTTTCAAAGTTCCAGTTCTTACAATAGTGCACAAAATTGATAATATATATATATATATATATATATATATATATATATATATATATATATATATATATATATAAGGCATGATGTTTGTGCGTGTGTGTGTCTGTTTATCTGCCTGTATGTGTGTATTTTTTTCAGCTTTTTTATTTTAGTTTTTGCTTCGGGTTTGGCTCTAATTAGGTATGATTGTAGTTCTTAGTCTCAGCCATGATCCCATTTACTCAGAGGACTTATTTAGCCTTCAAAATTCAGTTTTCGACAAAAGAAAACTTATTTGATATCGATACCAGGAATTAAAAATTTGACTTACATCCATTCATGTTTTTTTTTTCAGTCTACAGTTTTGCTTTAACTGGAAACAATTATTGCTTTTTAGTCTTTTGTGACAACGTCCAAAGATTCTGAGCTCCAGGACCATGGATTAGTTTTAAAGCTTTCATTACACCCGAGCAACGCCGACCGAGCTATACTGCTAGTATATATATATATATATATATATATATATATATATATATATATATATATATATGACCTTTATGTGTATCTATTTATATTTTACCTCCTATCAAATTTTGGGTCTATTTCTCTCTGAGACGTTATCATCGGCTCTTTCCTCCTAGTTCTTTCTTTCTCTCATCTCTTCCTACTCTCTGTATTTCCTATGTTTCTCTCTTACCTTTTTGTTTTATCCCCCTTTTCTCGATTTCTCTTTTTTGTTTCCTCTTCTTTTCTATCCTCTTTACCTCGTACAATCTTCCAAAACATAAAGCGGAAGCGAGATTTTTTAATCTTCTTTTTCAAAAATATCGTTTATTACCATCATTATTAATTACCTGATGAGCCATTGTTTTTTCGATGTCGAAACAAAATGTACACTTTTGTAGTAAATTATAATTTGTACATGTTCTAAACTATAACTTATAATAAATATTCATTGCTATATTTCTATACTGAGCACTGTTTTAATTTAAGGTTTGAACGTTTTTAATACCTTCTTCGTTCTTTATTCACTTCGATATATACATATATATATTCACTTGGATATATATATATATTATGAGAAAGCAAAAAACACGTAGATTAAAATCCACTGTTCAAGCATTTACTTTTATAAAGAGTACTCGATACACAGTAGAGCTTAATTTTCACCATTTATTTTAACATATGACATGAAGAAGAACAGTCTGAAACATTAAAATTTTTGTGAAGTGATATAATGCTTTTATCAACCACTGTAATAACAAAAATACAATATACATATCCCGCAGAAGGTCGCCATTGCTTTCTGCGGTAGTCTGGTTGCCAACCAAGGCTATAGAACTCTATCCTGTTATTTAACTCATAACTGGAGGGAAGAGACGGATTAATACCTTTAGCAAGGGTATTTGTGCGTAAATGAATGCAACTAATTCAAGTGGGATTTGAGCACAGTACCCCGACTTGTCGTTCCGTGTCGATATCCACTGTATCACAACGCACATCCTGTGGTAGTTTTGCTAAATACACGGTGTTATAGTTGAATCATCGAAAATGAAAATAACCGTCCGTGATACACGATTGAAAGAGACATGATTGATTGGGCAGAAGATTTTCGTCTAATAGTTTGCTATTATTATCTGAGGTAGACCGTTTGCCAACCAAGGATATAAAACCCAATCTGTTCTGCTAACCTTTCTCAAGGGTATTTGCGCGTAAGTGAATGCAGCGAGAACAGCTGGAATTTGAACTCGTCTCTCAGCTGCCTTGTTCCGAAACGATATCGACTGCATCTTAATTCACATAATAGATATATATAACAAAATTACTGTCATGGTGGCATCACCCATTCAACGGATTGAGCTATTCCATCTACTACATATACTTCCCCTCACAAGCGGTGGTAGCTTAAGAGCAGCGATAGGCAGAAACAGAGTGAGATAGCCCAAACTGCTACCGCACTACCATTGCGAGTTCCAGCTCTAGCATTACTACCTAACCCGTATTTATCGTTCTACGAATAGAGTTCAAAGTATTTATATTCTGCTGTGTTTAATATATCTATCATTATTTTGGTTGTTGTATTATGCCTTGCTGGAGTCTTAGCCGCGTTCAGGACAATAAATACCAAAGAGTAAATTTATTTAATAAAAACGCCATTGGCTACAACCACGGACTCCAGACGACTTCAGAATCTCCTGAAATTCTTCTGGACGGTCACTTTGTTTAAGTTGGTGAATGATGCCATAATCCTTACTTTCAGTTAATCGTTGGTGCTACAAGTATTTTTGTTCAACTGCATCCCACACATAATAATGAAGGTGGTTGCAGTCTGGAGAGTTAGGTGGCCAGATGTAGTGCGGTCACAGAAATTGTCTGACAGCAATGTTCTGGTTCTCCTGCCTGTGTGGCATGGGGCAGAGTCCTGTTGCTAGACACATTAACTTTCAGCCGTTATCCTCTTGTCACAGGGCAGCGCTACCTTCTCAAGGCACTTTACGTAACCCTCTGTATTGAGTTTGAGACCCTCAACAACAAATTCGGGAAATATTTTCTGAACAATCAGATTGAGATTTCCGAACTGCCATACCTTCGTAAGCACCATTAGACTCACCCAACTCTTTCCGAAACCTCTGGACATTCCTTGGATTGACATTAAATCATTACGAAATATTTGTTATCTAATCAGTACAGCATGCTGTTTTCAAATTTTTGTCGGAGTGAATTGCCTCATAGTCCTTTTTTTTTCTCACCGATGATGTCCAACAGACTTTGCAGTCGACAGAAACAAGGATCATACGCGAATTTTTAAAAAATAAAATGGCGACAATTTACCCATCGTACACTGCATTTAGAGATTCTTGTTAATATCTAAAGAAGAATCTGCAATGTTATTGGTCATGACGTGGCACCTCGGTTTCAGCCCCTTTCCAATCACCGTAACTATCCTATTTTTTTATACCAATGCTTTCTTCTCTATAATCATTATTGTTTCATTGTTTAAATTGTTATTTTTATCCTCCCCCACCAACCATAACTACAGATTTTTTTTTTTATGGAGTCTAGTTATGAAGTCATAGCCATATTGAGGTATTACTGTAGATGTAGTAGGAATACTAAGTAAGAATGTGCTGTTCTAATGGAAGGAATACCGTGGTTTGTTTGCGTTAATAACTGTGGTCAGCTAAGTTAAGACAGATTGAAGATAAGCCTTCCACTAGCCCCTTTGGCCTTGTGCCCCATCTGTGTATTTGCAAAATAAAACCCTCACTTCTGTGGTACTTAGACTTTATGAATTTAAACGCAGTATTATTTTATCGGATGTGCATTGTGGTACTGTGGATATCGACTAGGAACGAGAAATCAGGGAGCCGAGTTCGAATTCCAGTTGAATTCCTTGGATTCACTTACGTACAAATACCATTGGGAAAGGTATTAATCCGTTTCTTCCCTCCCATTATGGGTTAAATAACAGGACAGATTGGGTTTTATAGCCTTGGCTGACAACCATTCTACCGCAGAAAATAATGTCAACCTACTGCGGGATAATCTTCTGCCCAGTCAGTTATGTCTCTTTCGAGATATGATCCTTAACTGACTGACTGAATATAATAGTTGGAGACATAATTAAGGCTGGCATAAAGTGAGGGATCGGTTTTCTATTGTTATGAATTAATAAACTGTTGGCACGCCCGCGCCTATTCGGCTATAATGGACTATTCCATTACTATGTAAAGTAATGGTGGCATCTACGTAGGAGAGGGTGCCGAGCAGCCGATCGACAAGTCAGTCTTAGACTTCCGGTGACGACCCGGAAGTACCCAATGCTCATACTACGTCTGACTACGGTTGAGACGATTAACCTCTATTCTTGTATTGGATACTAATAACCTTTGTAAATACTATTTTCACGGAATACGATAATTAACCTATTCCTGTTGTTGAGTTATTTATTCTTACTCATGACATAACATAAACTGATCCCCCTCTAATTACTACTTAATAATATAATACATCTCTTCCCTCTCTAGCTAAAATTTAAATGCAATGACTTCTTAATTCTGGTTCTTTTATTGTCCTCTCTACATACTAGTAATATTTTTCATTGTCTCTAATTTTCAGTAACATTTGCGCCCTAGTGGCTTCATTGCCTTGCTTGGGGTGAAATGATTTCAAACATGACTTCCAAAATGATAATTTCCGGAACAGTCAGGATTAGTCTTCGTATTTTCTGCACAAGGAATCACAAATTTACATGATGAATGCACGCTATAACACTTTCCTATTTGGAATATTTCAATGCAATCTAAAGATAAATAAATATTTACATAAAGTTCCAAAATTAAATGTAATGTCTTCTGTCTTATTAATTCTCATTCTTTGTCCTCTTTCCGTAATATTCATTTTTCATATATTCACTAACAGAGAGTAAGCTATTGCATCTTAGTGGTTTTATTGCCTTTCATAAAAAAGAAAATACTATGCCAAACACTTTCTTCTCTCAAACGTCTTACTCGCTTTCCAGTCAAATTTAAGCATCAAAAATTTAAATGCAATGTCAATCGTTATCTTCTGTCTTCTTAATTATTGTTCCTTTATTGTTTTCTCTCCTTAAACGGGTTTTTTTTAATTATTTCGCCCCAAACGAGTCGGTACCGCCACTAATGTGCACGGGGCTACATAAGCGAGTTAAAGTTTTAGACCGGGGGAGAGTGAAGACAAAGCTGAACCAGCTACAGGGAGTGAAAGAGAAAGAGCAAGAGTAGGATAGGAACACAAAAGTGAAGGCAGTTACGAAGGTAGAGAGAAAGGAAAAGAACAACAAGCACGAAGTGATGTAGAAAGTGCTGGAGTTAAGTGGATAAGAGATGGCAATTGACTTTGCATTTAAATTCTTGGAGGTTGTAGCCGTCAGGAGGTAATACGTCAAGTATACGGAAGGGAGTTCCACAGGCAGGAAGTGCGAGAAAAGAAGCTGATGGAGTAGAATTGTCGCATGCATTTGGTTGAACCCCTTGCCGTTTAGTGGTATATAATATTTTCTCTTTAATCATATATTTAATTCATATGCTCTATGTTATTGTGAAACACGCCTATTCCTCACATAATGAACTCTCCCTCCTATATTAATAAGAGTTAACAGGAAGTGCTAAAAAAGAAGCTGATAGAGTAGAATTGTCACTTGTATTTGGTTCAACCCGTTACCTTTTAGTCGGATATAATATTTTCTCTTTAATCATATATTTAATCCATATGCTCTATGTTACGGTAAAACACGCCTATTCCTCAGATAATGGACTCTCCCTCCTATATTAATAAGAGTTAACAGGAAGTTCTTCGGAGTTCTTAGAAGTTCTAGAGCGACCTTTAGAGTTCTATTGGAGTTCAGTAGAGCTACTAGGCAGTTAATATTAATCGGTAGTTAGCCGCATACTAAGGAATCAGCTTTCAGTGGAAGATTACCAAGTTTCTAAAATTTTGGGTGCGTTAAGTCGATTAGCAGCCGACATAGCACGAATATAACTTTCAGTGCAAAAACTACTTCTCAACACTCAGCTGACTGCCGATTTGACTCCGGAGTGCAGTAGTAGATCCATGTTTCATCCATTGTCACATAGTTATATAAAAACTCTTTTTTGTTTTGAAACAGTTGCAAACAACGCTCTGAATCGTCGACGCCTTGTTTTAAATCGTCTGTGAGCAAACTCGGCACCCACTTTGAACATAGCTTTCTCATTGACAAATGTTTATAGAAAATAGTAGATACACTGCTTTTTGATATGTTCAACTCCGCTGCTATTTCAGGCAACTTCATTTTACGATCGGCTAAAACGAGGTTGTGGGTTGTTTTGTTGTTTTCCGGGACAACTGCCGATTTTTCGGCTAACTACCGATTAATATTAACTGCCTAGTAGCTCTACTGAACTCCAATAGAACTCTAAAGATTGCTCTAGAACTTCTAAGAACTCCGAAGAACTTCCTGTTAACTCTTATTAATATAGGAGGGAGAGTCCATTATCTGAGGAATAGGTGTGTTTCACAATAACATAGAGCATATGAATTAAATATATGATTAAAGAGAAAATATTATATACCACTAAACGGCAAGGGGTTCAACCAAATGCAAGCGACAATTCTACTCCATCAGCTTTAATTTTTTGATTATTAACTCTAATAAAATGTAAGGGATTAGTGAATGCTAATTCACTAATCCCTTACATTTTATTAGAGTTAATGCCCTGCTTGAGGTAAATGATTATAAATAAAATCACTTTTTTTTTATCTAGAACCGTTCGGTATATTGTAATATTGCTTTGTGTTACTTGTCATAAAATTTTTGAGAGTTCGCAAAAAAGCACAACTTCGAAAAAGCATGGCTAAAATATTTTAGCTTCTAGCATTGTGACAAAAAACTAAATGTAATATTTCTTTATTTCGGTCTGAGCCAAAAATGTCCAGTGTACTGAGACAGACCGAGAGGCGTTGTTCACATCTTAGGATAGCAATAGAAAATAGATAATTTCGAAAATACACATTCTTCATGCCGTAGTAGTAGTGAGTGAAAACAGGATGCGGTGTTGGGCAAAGAGAAAAGGCGTGCGGTTTATTGTGCAACCTCCCACTCGATTTTGATCCGATATGACGGAAACTGCGCAAAATTCCCACAGCCTGCAACAAAAGTCGATAAGTTTAGACACGTTTTGAATTAAAGGAAAAATTATTAACGCCACCTATGATATCATGTGTTGGATTAACGGAGAAAAATCAAAATTCGAACTAGAGGTTACCTATACTTAGGTGTTGAGAAAAACATCTGACACCGTCTGGATATTATATTGAATAGCATAAAAGGGACGATTTAAAACTATTATAGCACATCACTCAATAAGTCCCAGGTCTGACATATAGATGGCGCCATTAATATAAAATTCATACGATTTTATGGAGTACAAATCTTTAAATGGCACATGAGAGAATTTTAACCCAATCTTATTATTAGTTTACAAATTAATCATTTAATTGACGCCACTGTTGCAAATTTTCAAAACAATGGAAAAATCTGAATTTCGTGTGTTGATAAAGCATTTCTTTCTAATGAGTAAAGTACACTTCAAGCAAAGCAATGGCTTGATCATTGTTTTGCAGACACTGCTCTGTTGGAAACAACGGTTAAGAGGTGGTACGCTGACTTTAAACGCGGTCGAACAGACACAAATCTTGCTGAACGCTCAGGTTGCCCAAAATCGGCAGTTGTCCCGGAAAACAACAAAACAACCCACAACTTCGTTTTAGCCGATCGTAAAATGAAGTTGCGTAAAATAGCAGCGGAGTTGAACATATCAAAAAGCAGTGTATCTACTATTTTCTATAAAGATTTGTCAATGAGAAAGCTATGTTCAAAGTGGGTGCCGAGTTTGCTCACAGACGATTTAAAACAAGGCGTCGACAATTCAGAGCATTGTTTGCAACTGCTTCAAAACAAAAAAGAGTTTTTATATAACTATGTGACAATGGATGAAACATGGATCTACTACTGCACTCCGGAGTCAAATCGGCAGTCAGCTGAGTGGACAGCAGCAGATGAAAATCGTCCAAAGCGACCAAAGACTTAAACATCAGCAGGCAAGTTTTTAACCGAGCAGCCAGTTCTACTCTTGTTTCGTATTTCTAGACCCCCTGGCTATCCCTGGATCAAAAGGTAGTATCTCTCCCCTCATAACCCCATTTTATTATTAGCCGTTTCCTTATAAGAAAAACATTCTACATTCAATGACCGAGCAGCCAGTTCTACTCAGGTTTCGTATTTCTTGACTCCCTAGCTATCGAGCTGGGATCAATGTGTAGTATCTATCCCCTCACCCCTCATGATATCTGCCGTTTCCTTATAAGAAAAACATTCAACATTCATTGACCGAACAGCCATTTCTTCCGGCGTGTTGATATTTTTTACTCCCTGTTTTTTGAGCTGGGATCAAATTATAGTATCTCTTTTCCTCGTTTCCAACGAAAATGTTCTTTTAGCCGTTTTCTTAGATGGAAACAGTCAGTTCTACCCACGTTTCGTTCTTCTTCCCTCCCTGGACATCGAACCAGGATCAATGTGTAGTATCTGTTCTTCTAACCTCTAATAATAATGTTAATATTAGCCGTTTCCTTATAAGAAAACATTAGGCATTCATTGACCGAGCAGCCAGTTCTACCCACGTTTTGTTCTTCTTCCCTCCTTGGACATCGAACCGGGATCAATGTGTAGTATCTGTTCTTCTAACCTCTAATAATAATGTTAATATTAGCCGTTTCCTTATAAGAAAACATTCGGCATTCATTGACCGAGCAGCCAGTTCTACCCACGTTTTGTTCTTCTTCCCTACCTGGACATCGAACCGGGATCAATGTGTAGTATCTGTTCTTCTAACCTCTAATAATAATGTTAATATTAGCCGTTTCCTTATAAGAAAACATTCAGCATTCATTGACCGAGTAGAGAGTTCTACCCACGTTTCGTTCTTCTTCCCTACCTGGATATCGAACCGGGATCAATGTGTAGTATCTGTCCTTCTAACCTCTAATAATAATGTTGATATTAGCCGTTTCCTTGTAAGAAAACATTCGGTATTCATTGACCGAGCAGCCAGTTCTACCCACGTTTTGTTCTTCTTCCCTCCCTGGACATCGAACCGGGATCAATGTGTAGTATCTGTTCTTCTAACCTCTAATAATAATGTTAATATTAGCCGTTTCCTTATAAGAAAACATTCAGCATTCAATGACTGAGCAGCCAGTTCTACCCACGTTTTGTTCTTCTTCCCTCCCTGGACATCGAACAGGGATCAATGTGTAGTATCTGTTCTTCTAACCTCTAATAATAATGTTAATATTAGCCGTTTCCTTATAAGAAAACATTCAGCATTCAATGACCGAGCAGCCAGTTCTACCCACGTTTTGTTCTTCTTCCCTACCTGGACATCGAACCGGGATCAATGTGTAGTATCTGTTCTTCTAACCTCTAATAATAATGTTAATATTAGCCGTTTCCTTATAAGAAAACATTCAGCATTCATTGACCGAGCAGCCCGTTCTACCCACGTTTTGTTCTTCTTCCCTACCTGGACATCAAACCGGGATCAAGTGTAGTATCTGTTCTTCTAACCTCTAATAATAATGTTAATATTAGCCGTTTCCTTATAAGAAAACATTCGGCATTCATTGACCGAGCAGCCAGTTCTACCCACGTTTTGTTCTTCTTCCCTACCTGGACATCAAACGGGGATCAAGTGTAGTATCTGTTCTTCTAACCTCTAATAATAATGTTAATATTAGCCGTTTCCTTATAAGAAAATATTCGGCATTCATTGACCGAGCAGCCAGTTCTACCCACGTTTTGTTCTTCCCTACCTGGACATCGAACCGGGATCAATGTGTAGTATCTGTTCTTCAAACCTCTAATAATAATGTTAATATTAGCCGTTTCCTTATAAGAAAACATTCGGCATTCATTGACCGAGCAGCCAGTTCTACCCACGTTTTGTTCTTCTTCCCTACCTGGACATCGAACCGGGATCAATGTGTAGTATCTGTTCTTCTAACCTCTAATAATAATGTTAATATTAGCCGTTTCCTTATAAGAAAACATTCGGCATTCATTGACCGAGCAGCCAGTTCTACCCACGTTTTGTTCTTCTTCCCTACCTGGACATCAAACCGGGATCAAGTGTAGTATCTGTTCTTCTAACCTCTAATAATAATGTTAATATTAGCCGTTTCCTTATAAGAAAACATTCGGCATTCATTGACCGAGCAGCCAGTTCTACCCACGTTTTGTTCTTCTTCCCTACCTGGACATCAAACCGGGATCAATGTGTAGTATCTGCTCTTCTAACCTCTAATAATAATGTTAATATTAGCCGTTTCCTTATAAGAAAACATTCGGCATTCATTGACCGAGCAGCCAGTTCTACCCACGTTTTGTTCTTCTTCCCTACCTGGACATCGAACAGGGATCAATGTGTAGTATCTGTTCTTCTAACCTCTAATAATAATGTTAATATTAGCCGTTTCCTTATAAGAAAACATTCGGCATTCATTGACCGAGCAGCCAGTTCTACCCACGTTTTGTTCTTCTTCCCTACCTGGACATCGAACCGGAATCAATGTGTAGTATCTGTTCTTCTAACCTCTAATAATAATGTTAATATTAGCCGTTTCCTTATAAGAAAACATTTGGCATTCATTGACCGAGCAGCCATTTCTACCCACGTTTTGTTCTTCTTCCCTACCTGGACATTAAACCGGGATCAAGTGTAGTATCTGTTCTTCTAACCTCTAATAATAATGTTAATATTAGCCGTTTCCTTATAAGAAAACATTCGGCATTCATTGACCGAGCAGCCAGTTCTACCCACGTTTTGTTCTTCTTCCCTACCTGGACATCGAACAGGGATCAATGTGTAGTATCTGTTCTTCTAACCTCTAATAATAATGTTAATATTAGCCGTTTCCTTATAAGAAAACATTCGGCATTCATTGACCGAGCAGCCAGTTCTACCCACGTTTTGTTCTTCTTCCCTACCTGGACATCAAACCGGGATCAATGTGTAGTATCTGTTCTTCTAACCTCTAATAATAATGTTAATATTAGCCGTTTCCTTATAAGAAAACATTCGGCATTCATTGACCGAGCAGCCAGTTCTACCCACGTTTTGTTCTTCTTCCCTACCTGGACATCAAACCGGGATCAAGTGTAGTATCTGTTCTTCTAACCTCTAATAATAATGTTAATATTAGCCGTTTCCTTATAAGAAAACATTCGGCATTCATTGACCGAGCAGCCAGTTCTACCCACGTTTTGTTCTTCTTCCCTACCTGGACATCGAACCGGGATCAATGTGTAGTATCTGTTCTTCTAACCTCTAATAATAATGTTAATATTAGCCGTTTCCTTATAAGAAAACATTTGGCATTCATTGACCGAGCAGCCAGTTCTACCCACGTTTTGTTCTTCTTCCCTACCTGGACATCGAACCGGGATCAATGTGTAGTATCTGTTCTTCTAACCTCTAATAATAATGTTAATATTAGCCGTTTTCTTATAAGAAAACATTCAGCATTCATTGACCGAGCAGCCAGTTCTGCCCACGTTTTGTTCTTCTTCCCTCCCTGGACATCGAACCGGGATCAAGTGTAGTATCTGTTCTTCTAACCTCTAATAATAATGTTAATATTAGCCGTTTCCTTATAAGAAAACAATTGGCATTCATTGACCGAGCAGCCAGTTCTACCCACGTTTTGTTCTTCTTCCCTACCTGGACATCGAACCGGGATCAATGTGTAGTATCTGTTCTTCTAACCTCTAATAATAATGTTAATATTAGCCGTTTCCTTATAAGAAAACATTCAGCATTCATTGACCGAGCAGCCAGTTCTACCCACGTTTTGTTCTTCTTCCCTACCTGGACATCGAACCGGGATCAAATGTAGTATCTGTTCTTCTAACCTCTAATAATAATGTTAATATTAGCCGTTTCCTTATAAGAAAACATTCGGCATTCATTGACCGAGCAGCCAGTTCTATCCGAGTTTTGTTCTTCTTAACTCCCCCCCTATCGAGCTTTAATAATAAAAAAATCGCTTAATCTAATTGAAAAAGTAAAAGACGTTGAAAATATGATAGTGTGCAAATCTTCTTCACATGGACATGCGCATATATACAACCCACGTATTCAACGCCAAGCGATTATTGGCTAATCCCACATTCAATACCGGATAATCATTGGCTGGAAAGCACGCTGGCTGACTGGTTGATGCCAACCAATCAGACCGTTTCCACGCAGCACCCGGGAGCCTACCGGCACTTGTTTAAGCAAAGCATCTACGTGTTCTTCTTCAGTTCCATCTACGTGTTCCTAGGTTAAGTGTCGAGGTACCCCCGATAAATACCGAAAATCGATAATCGAAAAAATCGGGTTATAGAAGGAGTGGTCCGATTATAATCAAATTTGATACACTCATAGACAAAGACATAAGAAACGATATTCAGAAGTTTCAAGGTTGCAGTTCTTACAATAGTGCAAAAAATCGATAATATATATATATATATATATATATATAAGGCAAAATGTTTGTGTGTATCTGTTTATCTGCCTGTATGTCTGTATTTTTTCAATCTTTTTATTTTAGTTTTTGCTTAAGGTTTGGCTCTAAGTAGGTATAATTGTAGTTCTTAGTCTCAGCCATGATAACATTTACTCAGAGGACTTATTTAGCCTTCAAATTTCAGTTTGGGTATCGATATCAGGAAATCAAAATTTGACTTACATCCATTCATTTTTCTTTCAGTCAACGGTTTCACTTTAACTGGAAAAAACTATTGTTTTTTCGTCTTTCGTGCCAACGTCCAAAGAGTCTGAGTACCAGGACCATGGATTAGTTTTAAAGCTTTTATTACACCCGAGCAACGCCGGGCTTTACTGCTAGTTTGTTAAAAAATACATGCTTTTTCTCTATCAACATTGAATTATTGTAAATTTGTTAATACATGCATTGTTCGTTACATTTGTCATTGGTTATTCTTTGTATGAGTCTTATGTATTGTTTTCTAATCCTAAATTTAAATTAAATGTGGTGAACTGCCGGTCAATCAGCTGCATTTTGTTAAACGGCGCCGACGTGATTAGTAGTCAGCTACAATAATGTACGGCAACGTTAATTTTCAGCAGGCTGCAAGGAAAAACCTGGCATGAAATATAAAATGCATGAATTCAATAAAAAACAAACACCTTTTTCTATGATTTATTAATTTGTTTGAGAAATAATAAAACTAAAATGTTCCCCAACGGTAGCGGTTCAAACAAGGAAAATATTTAATGTGTGATGGCTTTCATTTCAAATTAAATTTTTCAAGCTAAATCATTTGCCAGAGATTTTTATAGTAAAATCATTTCAAAAATACATTTTACGTTGAACTAATTTTCCAATGCATTTTTTTATGAGAACCATTTTCAAATGTATATTATATAAAATCATTTCTCATACATTTTTATAGTAAAATAATTCCTCTATAAATTTTTATTATGAAATTTTTCCCAATGCATTTTTATAATAAAAACATTTTCCAATGCATTCTTACATTAAAACTATTTCCAAATGTATATTATATAAAATCATCAATGCATTTTTATAGTAAAATGATTTCCCTATCATTTTTTATGAAAGTATTTCCCGATGAATTTTTATAATAAAAATATTTTCCAGTTCATTTTTATATTTAAACCATTTCCAAATGCATTCTTATAGTAAATTCATTTCCTAAAGCATTTTATAATCAAATCTTTTTCAGTTTCATTTTTATATTAATATCATTTCTCAATGCATTTTTATATTAAAATCTTTTTCCAATGATTTTTATATTAAAACATTTCCCAATACATTATCATAGTAAATTCATTTCTCAATGAATTTTATAATAAAATTATTTCCAATACATTTTTATATTGAAACCATTTCCTAATGTAATTTTATATTAAATCCTTTTCCCAATCAATTTTTGTAATAAAATCACTTCCTAATAAACTTTCATATTAAGATCATTTCTCAGTTGATTTTTATATTAAAATAATTTGTAATAAATTTTATTGTAAAATCCTTTCACATTGCATTCTTATAGTACAATCATTTTTCTATGCATTTATATATCAAAATAATTAACCAATGCTTTTTTAATAATTATATAATATTGCAGAGCGTTTTTATAGTAAAATCATTTCACTATGCATTGTCATAGTAAATCATTCCCACGGCATTTTTATAGTAACATCATTTTCAAATTCATTTTTATTTTAAAGTCATTTCCCAATGCATTTTGATGGTAAAATAATTTCCCAGTACATATTTATAATAAAGTAATTTTATATTAAAATATTTCCCAATGCATTTTTAACATAAAATTATTTCTTAATGCATTTTAATATAAAAATATTTCCCAATGTAATTTTATAGCAAAATCATTTTCCGGTGCATTTTATATTAAAATAATTTGCAACGCACTTTTCTACTAATAAAATGATTTCTCAATGCTTTTTAGAGTAAAATCATCTCCTGGTTCGTTTTTATGTTAAAATAATTTCCTAATACCCTTTTTTTTATATTATAATCATTCTCCAATGTAATTTTATAATAAAGCCTTTTCGTATAGCATTTCTATAGTAAAATAATTTCAGAGCATTTCTATAGTACAAATTATGTTAAATTATAATAATTTTCCAATCTATTTTTATTTTAAAATCGTTGCTCAATGCATTTTTATAGGAAAATCATGTTCCAATGTATTTTTATTTTAAATTCATTTCTTATAGTAAAATCATTTTGCTGTGTATTTTTGTAATAAAATCATTTTCCGATTCATGTTTATCGTAAAAATATTTCATGATTAATTTTATAATGGCGTCATCTCGCTATACTGCTTCATAGTAAAATCATTTCCAAAAACATTTTTATATTATAATAATTTGATAATGGATTTTTGTAGCAATATCATTTAGTCAGTCAGTCACTTAAGTGCCATACGTGAAACACGCTTGGGCCATCATGTCTTTTTCGAGACATGACTGACTGGGAAGATGATTATCCCGCAGTAGGTTGCCATTTCTCTCTGCGGTAGACCGGTTGCCGACCAAGGCTACAGAACCCCATCTGTCCTGCTATTTAACCCATAACTGGAGGGAAGAGATGGATTAATACCTTTCCCAAGGGTATTTGTGCGTAAGTGAATGCAATGGATTCAACTGGAATTCGAACACGGCTCCCAGTTTTCTCGTTCCGAGCCGATATCCGCTGTACCATAACGCACATCATTACATCCACTGTACCACAACATTACATTTAGTAAGTAATTTAAAGAAAACTATTTGTCAAATATTCCTCTAAAGCTGACATCTTGGTCTATGCTTTTTTATATCTGCATGTCCAAAATTTATTATTTCTTTCTTTAAATTTATAGTTTGAAATTTCCCATAAAAATATTCAATGTTTTTTTTAAATTTTTTTTTTTAATTCCATGCTTGTAAAAGTTCTAAACACACTTTCCTGACAAACGAAAATGTAATCCGTAGTTTTAACAAAATCTCTTGGTCACTTTACGTTTCAGAATTACTTGTCATTCGAAATCTTAATACAATGTTTAAAAACGATTTCGTTGAACATATGGACCAGAGCAAAAAAACTTAGATTTGATTTGAATGAAGCGTTAAAATGCATTGCATTGCGAATTAATAAAACAAAAGAGAATTCTTTTTCATTTTCTACTTGTTAATGCAATGTGGTTCATTACATGGAAAGCATCAGGTGGAGAGAAAATTATCGAAAGTAATTTTATTTACGCTGACAGGGAGATTTGAAAAAGATTCGTTGTCACACGTGGCAAGTAGGACTTGCAAGATGGAAATAGGTTTCCCTCTAGGAGGGCATCCAATATGATCCAATCATACAATGTTGCAGATTTTTATGAAATGTGAAAGAATTCCGAAAAAATAATTAAATAGAGATTGAAAAAAAAAGATGATACAAGAAAAAAAGAAAAAAAGAAAGAAAAATGAAGGTAGACTGAGATGAATGAAAAAAAGGAAGATAATGAAAGAGAGGTTATAAGAAAGAAAGAAAGAAAGAAAGAAAGAAAGAAAGAAAGAAAGAAAGAAAGAAAGAAAAATGAAGATAGACTGACTTGAAGGAAACAAAGGAAGATAGTGAGGGAGAGGTTATTAGAAAGAAAGAAAGAAAGAAAGAAAGAAGGAAAGTAAGAAAGAAAATAGAAAAAAAGAAGAAAAATGAAGGTAGACTGACTTGAATGAAGCAAAGAAAAATAATGAAAGAGAGGATATTTGAAAGAAACAAAGACACAAAGAAAGAAGAAAAGAAAGAAAGAAAGAAAGAAAGAAAGAAAGAAGGAACAATGAAGGTATACAGATTTAATGAAAAAAAGGAAATTAATGAAAGGGACGGTATTAGAAAGAAACAAAGAAACAAGCAAACAAACAAACAACAAAATAAAAGAAAGAAAGAAAGAAAGAAAGAAAGAAAGAAAGGAAATGATGATGACCTGTGGAGTGAAAGGAGCTAGGAAAAGGTAAAGTCAACAAAAATCACCGAATAGAAAGAAAGAAACAAAAAAATAAAGAAAGAAGGAGAAACAGAAAGAAAGAAAGAAAGAAGAAAGAAAAATAGAGGTAGACTGACTTGAATGAAGCAAAGGAAAATAATGAAAGAGAGGATATTAGAAAGAAACAAAGACAAAAAGAAATCAGAAAAGAGAGAAAGAAAAAACAAAGAAAGAAAGAAAAACGAAACAAGGAAAAATTAATGTAGACTGAATGAATGAAACAAAGAAAAATAATGAAAGAGAGGTTATTAGAAAGAAACAAACAAAGAAACAAACAAACAAAAAATGAATGAAATAAAGAATGAAATAAATAAAAAAAAATAATGAAATAAAGAAATAAAGAAATAAAGAAAGAAAGAAAATCATGATTCACTGTCGAGTGAGGGAGGCTAGGAAAAGGTAAAGGCAACAAGAAACACCGAATAGAAAAAAAGAAAGAAACAAACAAAAAAGAAAGAAAGAAAGAAAGAAAGAAACATACAAACAAACAAGCAAAAATGAATGTAGAATGACTTACATGAAACAACGGAAGATAATGAAAGAGAGATTATAAAAACAAAGAAAGAAAGAAAGAAAGAAAGAAAGAAAATTATGATAAACTGTGGAGTGAAGGGAGCTAGGGAAACCTAACGGCAACAAGAAACACCGAATAGAAAGAAAGAAAGAAAGAAAGAAAGAAAGAAAGGAAAAACAGAGAAAGAAGGAAAGAAAGAAAGAAAATAGAAAGTAAGAAAGAAAAATGAAGGAATGCTGACATGAAAAGAAAATAGAAAAAAAGAAACAAAAGAAAGAAAGAAAGAAAGAAAGGAAATGATGATGACCTGTGAAGGGAAGGGAGATAGGAAAATGTAAAGGCACCAAGAAACACCGAAAAGAAAGAAAGAATAAAAGAAAGAAACAAAGAAACAAAGAAACAAAGAAAGAACAAACAAACAAAAAAACAAACAAAAATTATGGTAGACTGATTTGAATGAAACAAAGGAAGATAATGAAAGAGAGGTTATTAGAAAGAAAATGATGATGACCTGTGGAAGGAAGAGAGCTAGAAAAAGGTAAAGGCAACAAGAAACAAAGAAAAGAAAAAAGAAACAAAGAAACAAAGAAACAAAGAAAGAAGGAAAGAAAAAAATGATTGAAAGAAAAAACAAACAAAGAAAAATAAATTAAGGTCGACTGAGATGAATGAAACAAAGGAAGATAATGAAAGCGAGGTTATTAGAAAGAAAGAAAAAAGAAAGAAAGATAAAAAGAAAGAAAGAAAATGAAGGTAGACTGACTTGAATGAAGGAAGGGAAAATAATGAAAGAGAGGATATTAGAAAGAAACAAAGACACAAAGAATGATGAAAAAAGAGAAAGAAAACAGAAAGAAAGAAAGAAAGAACGAAAGAAGGAAAACTGAAGGACAACTGATTTGAATGAAACAAACGAAAATAACGAAACACATGTTATTAGAAAGAAACAAATAAAGAAACAAACAAACAAACAAACAAACAAAAAGAAAGAAAGAAAGAAAGAACGAAAGAAAATGATGATAACCTGTGGTGTGAAGGGAGCTCGTAAAAGATAAAGGCAACAAAAAACTCCGAATAGAAAGAAAGTAACAAACAAATAAGGAAAGAAAGAAAGAACGAAAGAAAATGAAGTTAGACTGACATGAATGAAGCAAAGGAAAAATAATGAAATAGAGGATATTAGACAGAAGCAAAGACTCAAAGTATGAAGAAAAAAAGACAAAAAAGAAAGAAAGAATGAAAGAAGGAAAACCAGGACACAAAGAAAGAAAAAAGAAAGAAAGAAGGAAAAATGAAGGTAGACTGGCTTCAATGATACAAAGGAAAATAATGAAAGAAAGGTTATTAGAAAGAAACAAAGAAACAAACAAACAATAAAAAAATAAAAGAAAGAAAGAAAGAAAGAAATAAAGATGGAAAGAAAGAAAATAATGATGACTTGTGGAGTGAAGGGAGATAGGAAAAGGTAAAGGCAACAAAAAACACCGAACAGAAAAAAGAAAGAAAGAAATAAAGAAATAAAGAAAGAGACGAAGAAAGAAAGAAAGAAAGAAAGAAAGAAAGAAAGAAAGAAAGACCAAAAAAATGAAGATAGCCTGACTGGAAGGAAACAAAGGAAGATGATGAGTGAGAGGTTATTAGAAAGAAAGGAAGAAAGAAAGAAAGAAAAAAGAAGGTCGACTGACTTAAAAGAAAAAAGGAAAATAAAGAAAGAGACGTTATTAGAAAGAAACAAAAAAGAAACAAACAATCAAACAAACAAAAAAACGAAAGAAAGAAAGAATGATAGAAAGAAAGAAAATGATGATGACCTGTAGAGTGAAGGGAGGTAGGAAAAGGCAATAGCAGCAAGAAACACCGAATAGAAAAAAAGGAAACACAGAAACAAAGAAAGAAGTAAAGAAAAACAGAAAGAAAGAAAGAAAAATGAAGGTAGACTGACTAGAATGAAACAAAGGAAAATAGTGGAAGAGAGGTTATTAGAAAGAAACAAACAAAGAAACAAAGAAACAATGAAAAAATAAAAGAAAGAAAGAAAGAAAGAAAGAAAATGATGATGACCTGTGGAGTGAAGGAAGCTAGGAAAAGGTAAAGGCGACAAGAATCACCGAATAGAAAAAAAGAAAGAAAGAAAGAAAGAAAGAAGGAAGGAAAGAGAGAAAGAAAGAAAAACAAATAAATAAATAAAGATTGAAAGAAAGAGAGAAAGAAAGAAAGAAAGAAAGAAAGAAAGAAAAAGAAAATGAAGGTAGACTGACTTGAATGAAGGAAGGGAAAATAATGAAAGAGAGGATATTAGAAAGAAACAAAGACACAAAGAATGATGAAAAAGAGAAAGAAAACAGAAAGAAAGAAAGAAAGAATGAAAGAAGGAAAACTGAAGGACAACTGATTTGAATGAAACAAACGAAAATAACGAAACAGATGTTATTAGAAAGAAACAAATAAAGAAACAAACAAACAAACAAACAAAAAGAAAGAAACAAAGAAAGAAAGAAAGGAAATTATGATAACCTGTGGTGTGGAGGGAGCTCGTAAAAGATAAAGGCAACAAAAAACTCCGAATAGAAAGAAAGTAACAAACAAATAAGGAAAGAAAGAAAGAACGAAAGAAAAATGAAGTTGGACTAACTTGAATGAAGCAAAGGAAAAATAATGAAATAGAGGATATTAGAAAGAAAGAAAGAAAGAAAGAAAGAAAGAAAGAAAGAAAGACACAAATATGAAGACAAAAAAGAAAAAAAAGAAAGAAAGAATGAAAGAAGGAAAACAAAGACACAAAGAAAGAAAAAAGAAAGAAAGAAAGAAAGAAGGAAAAATGAAGGTAGACTGGCTTCAATGAGACAAAGGAAAATAATGAAAGAAATGTTATTAGAAAGAAACAAACAAAGAAACAAACAAACAATAAAAAAAATAAAAGAAAGAAAGAAAAAAAGAAAGAAAGAAAGAAAGAAAGAAAGATGGAAAGAAAGAAAATAATGATGACTTGTGGAGTGAAGGGAGCTAGGAAAAGGTAAACGCAACAAGGAACACCGAATAGAAAGAAAGAAAGAAAGAAAGAAAGAAAGAAAGAAAGAAAGAAGGAAAAATGAAGTTAGTCTGAATTGAATGAAACAAATGAAGATAATAAAAGAGAGGTTATTAGAAAGAAAGAAAGATAAAAGAAAGAAAGAAAGAAAGAAAATCATGATGACCTGTGAGTGAAGGGAGCTAGGAAAATGTAACGGCAACAAGAAACACCGAACAAAAGAAACAATGAGAGAAATAAAGCAACAAAGAAACAAAAAAGAATGAAAGAAAGAAAAGAAGAAAAAGAAAAAATGAAGGCAGACTGACTTTAATGTAAGAAAGAAAAATACTGAAAGAGAGAATATTAGAAAGAAAGAAAGAAAGAAAGAAAGGAAGGAAGGAAGGAAGGAAGGAAATGATGATGACCTGTGGAGTGAAGGAAACCGAATAAAAAGAAGGAAAGAAACAAACAAAGGAAGAAGGAAAGAAAGAAAAAATGAAGGCTGACGACTTGAATGAAAAAAAGGAAGATAATGAAGGAAACGTTATTAGAAAGAAAGAAAGAAAGAAAGAAAGAAAGAAAGAAAGAAAGAAAGAGAAATGAAGTAGACTCACTTGAATGAAACACTGGAAGATAATGAGGGAGAGGTTATTAGAAAGAAAGAAAGAAAGAAAGAAAGAAAGAAAGAAAGAAAGAAATTAAATGATGATTCCCCGTGGGGTGATGGGAGCTAGGAAAATTTAAAGGCAACAAGTAACATCGAAAAGAAAGAAGGAAAGAAACAAAGGAAGGAAGAAAAGAAAGAAAGAAAGAAAGAAAAATGAAGGCTGACTGACTTGAATGAAACAAAGGACGATTATGAATGAGACGCTATTAGAAAGAAAGAAAGAAAGAAAGAAAGAAAGAAAGAAAGTGTGATGGTAAAGAAAGGCTGGAAAAGAAAATTTTACTTGAATAAAATGAGAAATATGAAGTATATGGGATTATTAAAAGAAAAATGAAAGAAAAATAATTGAAGATAAATATAGAATGAATGAATGAAAGAAAGAAAGAAAGAGGAAAGAAGTATGGCTTGAATAAATGAAGAATAAAAATCATGTAGGCGAGTTTATTACAAAGAAAGAAAGAAAAATTACGAAAAAGAAAGAAAAATGAACATAGTCTGAGTTAAATAAAAGAATGAGAGATGAAAGAAAGATGAAAGATTTCGGTGTATTTTATTCCCCAAACATATACACCAAACACGCATTTCAGAAGCAAACCACTTTCTTTCTTTTCTGCTTTTTTCTTTCTTCCATTTTCCTTCTTTATATACTTCTTTCTCTTCTTTCTTTCTCTTGTTTTTACTTGCTTTTTTCCTTTCATCTTTCTTTCTTTATTTCTTTATTTATTTACCGATTTACCTCTTTCTTTATTTATTTCTTTATTTCCTTCATTCTTTTTGCTTTCCTTCTTTGTTGCTTTCTTTCTTCTTTTTTTTATATCATTCTTTCTTTTTTTCTTTCTTTCCTTCTTACCTGAAAAAATCAGATGCAGTTAAAAATAATTTTCTCTTTTTTTATTTCCTTCTTTATTTCCGTCAAGAAAACTAAAAAGACAATGCAAAACACAGCTACAGTAGTTGGCACGATAATAGCCCCTTCCCCCTCAAATATACTTAGTTAAAGAATCCCCTATAAAGATTGATAAGAAGGTAGTTATTTTCTCCAGAATCTGCTTTAAAAAATGATTTTCATAACTGACTTCTCGATAAATGGATGTCGAATATTCCTTTGTAAGAAAACGATTGATATTAGCATTCAGTCACTTAAGTGCCAAACGTGATACACGCTTTGAGCAATCATGTCTCGAAAAAGCATGACTGACTGGTCGGAAAATTTTCCCGCAGTAGGTTGCAATAGATTTCTTCGGTAGACTGGTTGCCAGCCAAGGCTATAGAACCCATTGCCCTATTATTTGACTCATAACTGGAGGGTGAAAAGATGTATTATATTATTAAGTAGTAATTAGTGGAGGATATGTTTATTACTTCATGACAATAGAAAACCGATCCCCCATCAAGAGAAAACAGATCATGTTTCCAATATTATATTAAGTCAGTTAAGTGCCATGTGTTATACACACATTGGGCGATCATGTCGCCAAAAAGACATGACTTACTGGACAGAAGATTATCCCGCAGTAGGTTGCCATTGCTTTCTACGGTAGTCTGGTTGTCAGCCAGGGCTATAGAACCCATTCTGTCCTATTATTTGACTCATGGCTAGAGAGATAAATAGATGCATTATATTATTAAGTAGTAATAAGTGGGGGATGAGTTTATTACTTAATAAGAATAGAAAACTGATCCCCCACTTTATGCCCAGTAGAAGCCTTAATCATGTTTCCAACTATTATATTCAGTCAGTTAAGTGCCATACGTTATACATACTTTGGGCGATCATGTCACCAAAAAGACATGACTGAATAGACATAAGATTATTCCGCAGTAGGTTGCCATTGCTTTCTGCGGTAGTCTGGTTGTCAGCCAGGGCTATAGAACCCATTCTGTCTTATTATTTAACCCATGACTGGAGACGGGTTAATACTTTTTCCAAGGGTATTTGTGTGTAAGTGAATGCAAAGAGTTCAACTGGAATTCGAACTCGGCTCCACGATTTGTCGTTCCGAGTCCATATCCACTGCATCGCAACGCACATCCTTAGCATTAGCAGATTCATATTTAGCAGTGTTTACTTGTCAATTGCCAGACCTTCATGTACATTTCGATTTTGCACATACATAAATCTACCATTCATCCGAGCATTTAAAAGCAGCCCGCCTTCTTTCGTCCGAACATCAAATGCAGCCCACCTTTCTTTGTCCGAACATTTAAAAATGCAGCCCTCCTTTCTTTCGTCCGAATATTCAAATGCAGCACGCGTTTCTTTCGTCCCAACATTTAAATGCTGTCCTCTTTTCTTTCGTCTGAACATCAAATGCAGCCCACTTTTCTTCTGTCTGAACATCAAATGCAGCCCACCTTTCTTTCGTGCGATGCAGCACGTCTTTCTTTCGTCCGAACATCAAATACTGCCCACCTTTCTTTTGTCCAAACATCAAATGCAGCCCACCTTTCTTTCATCCGAACATTCAATGCATCCCGCCTTTCTTTCGTTTGAACATCAAATGCAACCCACCTTTCTTTCGTTCAAACATTCAAATACAGTGCGTATTCAATGCATCTCGCCTTTCTTTCTTTTGAACATCAAATCCAGCCCACCTTTCTTTCGTCCGAACATCAAATGCAGCCCACTTTTCTTTCGCCCGAACATCAAATGCATCCCGTCTTTCTTTCGTCCAAATATCAAATGCAGACCACCTTTCTTTCGTCCGAACATCAAATGCAGCCCACTTTTCTTTCGCCCGAACATCAAATGCAGCCCGTCTTTCTTTCGTCCGAACATGAAATGCAGCCCACCTTTCTTTCGTTCCAACATGAAATGCAGCACACGTTTCTTTCGTCCGAACATTCAAATGCAGCCCGCCTTTACAACCAACGTTAGGCCCCGCCCCTTTTCACCGACCTATGTGGCTTCCTTCTGTCTTTTCTACAAATATTCTTTATGGTAACTGCTCTGACGATATTTTTCCCCTGGTTCCCCGGTGACATGTATTTACACTTGCTACTAGATTGGCATCTAGGTCCCACTCTTTTACCGTCGATATAGCTTTATGTAAAAACCTCTTCTACTCATAGTTTCTTTTCTAGAATTTCCCGTTGGTGGAACTCACTTCTGTTTGTTTGCTTCCCTAATAGCTACAATCTCTAAAGGTTTAAGTGCAACATCAATTGCCATTTTCTATAGACTTGATTCTCATCCATTTCTCATACTTTTTCCGACATCACCTTTATCTTGTTTTTATGTCACGGTAACACCATGCGCACCAGTGTCGGTCCTGCCATACGATTATATGAAAAGATGGACTGTAAAGTCAAAAGATGGCTTAAGATATTTCTTGCGCTCCTTGTTAAATAAATAATATAAAATATGAGTTTATATACACACCAACTCTTCATACGTTAGCTTTATTTACTCCCTATAAATAAAGCTAATGTTGGAAGAATTGGCGTTTATTTCTTCTTAGATGATATAGAATAACGTATATAAACTCACGTGTCACGACAGTAGTCACATAGTGTTTATTTTCTCTGAGATGATACAGCTCATCGTCTATACACTCACGTCTCACGACAGTAGACACATAGTGTTTATTTTCTCTTAGATTTTATAGCTCATCGTCTATACACTCACGTCTCACGACAGTAGTCACATAGTGTTTATTTTCTCTTAGATTTTATAGCTCATCGTCTATACACTCACGACAGTAGACACATAGTGTTTATTTTCTCTGAGATGATATAGCTCATCGTCTATACACTCACATCTCACGATAATAGACACATAGTGTATATTTTCTCTTAGATTTTATAGCTCATCGTCTATACACTCACGTCTCACGACAGTAGACACATAGTGTTTATTTTCTCTTAGATTTTATAGCTCATCGTCTATACACTCACGTCTCACGACAGTAGTCACATAGTGTTTATTTTCTCTTAGATTTTATAGCTCATCGTCTATACACTCACGACAGTAGACACATTGTGTTTATTTTCTCTGAGATGATATAGCTCATCGTCTATACACTCACGTCTCACGACAGTAGACACATAGTGTTTATTTTCTCTTAGATTTTATAGCTCATCGTCTATACACTCACGTCTCACGACAGTAGTCACATAGTGTTTATTTTCTCTTAGATTTTATAGCTCATCGTCTATACACTCACGACAGTAGACACATTGTGTTTATTTTCTCTGAGATGATATAGCTCATCGTCTATACACTCACGTCTCACGACAGTAGACACATAGTGTTTATTTTCTCTTAGATTTTATAGCTCATCGTCTATACACTCACGTCTCACGACAGTAGACACATAGTGTTTATTTTCTCTTAGATTTTATAGCTCATCGTCTATACACTCACGTCTCACGACAGTAGTCACATAGTGTTTATTTTCTCTTAGATTTTATAGCTCATCGTCTATACACTCACGACAGTAGACACATTGTGTTTATTTTCTCTGAGATGATATAGCTCATCGTCTATACACTCACGTCTCACGACAGTAGACACATAGTGTTTATTTTCTCTTAGATTTTATAACTCATCGTCTATACACTCACGTCTCACGACAGTAGTCACATAGTGTTTATTTTCTCTTAGATTTTATAGCTCATCGTCTATACACTCACGACAGTAGACACATTGTGTTTATTTTCTCTGAGATGATATAGCTCATCGTCTATACACTCACGTCTCACGACAGTAGACACATAGTGTTTATTTTCTCTTAGATTTTATAGCTCATCGTCTATACACTCACGTCTCACGACAGTAGACACATAGTGTTTATTTTCTCTTAGATTTTATAGCTCATCGTCTATACACTCACGACAGTAGACACATAGTGTTTATTTTCTCTGAGATATTATAGCTCATCGTCTATACACTCACGTCTCATGACAGTAGACACATAGTGTTTATTTTCTCTGAGATATTATAGCTCATCTTCTATACACTCACATCTCACGACAGTAGTCATATAGTGTTTATTTTTACTCAGATTTTATAGCTCATCGTCTATACACACATGTCTCTCGACATTAGTCACACGGTGTTTATTTTCTCTGAGATGTTATAGCTCGTCGTCTATACACTCACGTTCCACGACAGTAGTCACATAATGTTTATTTTTTCTTAGATTATATAGCCCATGTAAACTTATTTATAAATGGTACTTTGTCTCTGTGTGTGTGTATGTGTATGCGTGTGTGTGTGTGTGTGTCCGATTTTCTTGAAAATTTACACAGTTGTACTATAAGCGTCTGCGAGTGTTCTTAGCTAGGTTTTGTGTCCAGGTACCCCCGATAAATATCGAAAATCGATAATCGAAAAAATCGGGTTATAGAAGGAGTGGTCTGATTTTAATCAAATTAGATACGCTCATAGACAAAGACATAAGAAACGATATTCAGAAGTTTCAAGGTTGCAGTTCTTACAATAGTGCAGAAAATCGATAATATATATATATATAAAAGACAAGATGTTTGTGTGGGTGGCTGTTTATCAGCCTGTATGTCTGTATTTTTTCAACCGTTTTATTTTAGTTTTTGCTTCGGGTTTGGCTCTAAGTAGATATAATTGTAGTTCTTAGTCTCAGCCATGATACCATTTACTCAGAGGACTTATTTAGCCTTCAAAATTCAGTTTACGACACAAAAAAAACTTATTTGATATCGATACCAGGAAATCAAAATTTGACTTACAGTCTTTCATTTTTCTTTCAGTCTACGGTTTCGCTTTAAATGGAAACAACTATTGCTTTTTAGTCTTTTGTGCCAATGTCCAAAGAGTCTGAGTTCTAGGACCATGGATTAGTTTTAAAGCTTTCATTACACCCGAGCAACGCCGAGCTATACTGCTAGTCGTATATACACTCACGTCTCACGACAGTAGTCACATGATGTTTTGAATACTAAATCTCTCTTTTCTCGCACCCTTTAAATAGTTATCAACACAGATTCACTAAAAAAGTGAGCATCCCATGGTGGGAAAATGTCACAAACTTAATAAAACAATTTTTTTACGTTACTGTTAAGAGAAAAGATCAAACGATTTTTTATTACAATCTGGGAAGCATGTTGGCAGAGGATGGAAAGTGCGATGTTGAGATCCAAAGACGCATTGGCATGGCCAAGGACGCATCTCAAAAGCTAACCAAAGAGAGGAAAATCTCACTGGGAACAAAAAAAAAAGAGTGCTGGATTATTATGTGATGACCGTTCTTTATGGCAATGAATGTTGGACGATCTCCTCAAGGATGAAGGAGTGGCTTGAGGCAGCAGAAATGTGGTTTTACAGAGGAATGTTAAGGGTACCATGGACTGATTGCGTGACTATCTCGAGGTTTTGGAGATAATAGAAACGAGGGAAATGATATTTAACATAAGGAAGAGACAGATTAGATTTCTGGGATATGAAATGAGGAAGAAGGGCCTGGATAACTTAATACTCACAGGACGGATAGTGGGAAAGAGAGACAGGGGAAAGTGCGATGTTGAGATCCAAAAACGCATTGGCATGGCCAAGGACGCATCTCAAAAGCTAACCAAAGAGAGGAAAATCTCACTGGGAACAAAAAAAAGAGTGCTGGATTATTATGTGATGACCGTTCTTTATGGCAATGAATGTTGGACGATCTCCTCAAGGATGAAGGAGAGGCTTGAGGCAGCAGAAATGTGGTTTTACAGAGGAATGTTAAGGGTACCATGGACTGATTGCGTGACTATCTCGAGGTTTTGGAGATAATAGAAACGAGGGAAATGATATTTAACATAAGGAAGAGACAGATGAGATTTCTGGGATATGAAATGAGGAAGAAGGGCCTGGATAATTTAATGCTCACAGGGCGGATAGTGGGAAAGAGAGACAGGGGAAAGCAGCGTCAGATCTACTTGATAGGCGTGATAAAATGAATAGTAGAGCGGGGTTTGGGAGAGATACTAACAGGAGCGACAAGAGACAGAGCCAAGTGGAAGTCCATGATCGCCTACGTCCTGAAGAGACGCAGCACAAGAAGAAGAAGAAGAAGAAGAAGAAGAATTACAGTAAATTGCTGCTTACAAGTTGAATTGTCAGGGTAAGTATAGGATTAACTTAGAATTTTGAAGTAAAAATCTTGAGACTGATTTGTACACCAGACTGACTTGTACGTTATAATTTTTTTACGGTGTGTATTATATCCTTTTTAAAAAAATCGAAATTTTGGTTTAAAATCTGGTTTTTCTTGCGTCCGAAGAAAACCAAAGATAAGAATAAGAAATTTTAGCGTTTATTTTATTTTTAAAATATTTTTGAGTTGAATATTTTTGAAAAAACAAAAACAATTTTCAGATTTTAATCAAGCATTCAAGAATTATTAACAAATGAATAATAATTATTTTAGAAATGTTTCTTTTTTAGAAGACATTGCGAAAACATTTTATATTTACAACTGCTACCACCGCTTATTTAATTTTAATTTTGTAATTAATGCATATTTTAGTTACATGCTGAACGATTTGGTGAAATTAAATCATGAACTTTTTTTAGTTAAACAGGACCCAGCCCCCAGTTACTGAAAATATGCTTTGAACCGTAAAAGAAAAATACATTATTTAATTAGGCAATCTTTTAACTGCTCTTATGAATAAGATATATTAAGGACATTATAATCGTTAAAAATAAATAGATTAATAATGAATTTTTACAAGAACATTTTTCATTTTGTTTTTTAATTTGAATTCAGATAATTTGACATGATTTAAAGCTTTAAAATTCTTGTATTAATTTGTACGCGTAGGTGTCATTCTGATTAATTAAAAGCTTTAATTATTAACCATACTAGGGTCTTTAATACGTTCTCGCTGATTTTTCATGAAAAGTAAATGTGGTTCTACAGAAGGATGCTACGAATATCGTGGACTGAGCATACAAACAACGACGAAGTGTTAGAAAGAATGGCAACAAAAAGGAAATTGATGCTGAGCATCAGGAAGAGACAACTGAAGTTCCTGGGACATGCAATGAGGAAGGAGAGCCTGGAGAACCTGATACTGACTGGTCAGATAGAAGGAAGGAGAGACAGAGGAAGGCAGCGGATAACATATCTGCAGAGTCTGATCAGGTGGATGACGGAACGGGGGTTGCCAGGAGCAACAGGAGCAAACATACTAAGAGCCACAAGGGATAGGGAGACGTGGAGATCCATGATCGCCTACGTCCTGAAGGGACAGGGCACATAGAAGAAGAATGTTTTAGTTACAAATTTAGTAAGAAACATGTTACTGAATGTATTTTTGATCGCTAGCCACGATTTTTTCCCATCTTTAGAGCAGCATTTGAATTCGACGTCGGAAAAAACGACAGGTCTTTTAAGGCAACGAGTCGACCCATTTTTGGCATATTTATAAGAATGAAAGTGCTGCTCAACCTGGCCATGTGCCATCAATTTGAACAAGTGATAATCGGTCTGGGCAATATCTGGTGAATACAGCAGGTAGGCTAGGACTTTCTATTTAAGCATATCTAAGTAGGTTTTCCACCCGTTAGAAACATGTTGTCTAACGTTGTCATGTTGCAAAATGTTTGTTGTGTCTCTGCTCGTATAGCGGTCATTTTTTATCTTCACCGCTAAGCTAAAATGAATCAATCGTAGTCGATAGAGATCTCCCGTGACAGATTCAGTCGGTTTGAGCAGCTGATAATAAGCTACACACACCAAATACAGAGCAGAAGCTTCGAAAAGTGGATATTCGGCTTTGCCGCCGATGCATGGCAGGGTTTACTCCCACTATCTTCTACGCTTAGGGTTACCGTAGTGCATCCATATTTCATCGCCGGTCATGATCAGTCAGTTAAGTGCCATACGTGATACACGCTTGGGCGATCATGTCTCGAAAGAGACATGACAGACTGGGCAGAAGATTATCCCGCAGTAGGTTGCCATTGCTTTCTGCGGTAGACTGGTTGCCGACCAAGGCTATAGAACCCAATCTGTTCTGTTATTTGACTCATAGCTAGAGGGGAAAGAGATGCATTATAGTATTACGTAGTAATTAGTGGGGGATTAGTTTATTACTTCATAACAATAGAAAACCGATCCCCTACTTTATGGCCAGTAAAAGCCTTAATCATGTTTCCAAGAATTATATTCAGTCAGTCAGTTAAGTGCCATACGTGATACACGCTTGGGCGATCATGTCTCGAAAGAGACATGACTGACTGGGCAGAAGATTATCCCGCAGTAGGTTGCCATTGCTTTCTGCGGTAGACTGGTTGCCGACCAAGGCTATAGAACCCAATCTGTCCTGTTATTTGACTCATAGCTAGAGGGGAAAGAGATGCATTATATTATTACGTAGTAATTAGTGGGGGATCAGTTTATTACTTCATAGCAAGAGAAAAACGATCCCCTACTTTATGGCCAGTAAAAGCCTTAATCATGTTTCCAACAATTATATTCAGTCAGTCAGTTAAGTGCCATACGTGATACACGCTTGGGCGATCATGTCTCGAAAGAGACATGACTGACTGGGCAGAAGATTATCCCGCAGTAGGTTGCCATTGCTTTCTGCGGTAGACTGGTTGCCGACCAAGGCTATAGAACCCAATCTGTCCTCTTATTTAATCCATAACTGGAAGGAAGAGACGGATTAATACCTTTCCCAAAGGTATTTGCGCGTAAGTGAATGCAATGAATTGGGCTGGAATTCGAACTCGGCTCTCCGATTTCTCGTTCCGAGCCGATATCCAATGCTCCACAACGCACATCCTGCCGGTGATGATACAATGCAAAAAAAAAAAATTTTTCGGCCATTAAAGCAGCTGCTCCTACGAGACAAAGCGCCGTTTGATGCCTCTCGGCTTCAACTGATACGGCACCCAATGTCCTTGCTTTTGAACGATTATACTTAAACTTTGAAACGTTTCGAAATTGTTGTGTGATAAAATCCTAATGATTCTGCAAGTTCAGTTTGCGTCTGACATGAGTCTTTATGAGGTACTTCTTCCAGTTCTTCGTCTTCAAATTTCTCTCTACGCCAGAGCGTTTTTTTTTATCTTCAACACCAAAACCATTGTTTTCAAAGCATCTAAACTAATCTCTGTATCTGTATGTTGCTTCCGGCAGAGCATGGTCGCCGTAAGTATCATCAATAATTCGGTTTGGTTCAGCTGAAGATTGCTTTTTAATAAAGTAGTGTAGTAAAATTCCCCGCAAATAGACTTTCTTTAGCCTGAAATCCGGCATGTTTAATGATACGAAAAACAAAGTTGTTTACACTTTGCCGAAAGGATATACAATGAATTTTTAAGCTTGTTTAGGGTACTTCCTTATGGACATCTGGTAAAAGAAAAATGATATATATATTTTTTTTAATCATATCACCCCGGGCAAGGCGGTAAGGCCACTGGTGTGCAGGGGGCTACGTAAGAGTGAAAAGATTGGAAAAGAGAAAGCCGGAAACCACATCCTAAACAGGGAACAAGGAATGAGCCTCTACAATAGACGTGGATGGAGTGTGAACCGAGCGATAGTTCAGTCTATCTACTCCAACTGAAAAAAAAATAAGGAAAAGTGAAAAGATTGGAAAAGAGAAAGCCGGAAACCACATCCTAAACAGGGAACAAGGGATGAGCCTCTACACCTGTTCAATAGACGTGGGTGGGCAAAGTTGCATTAGGCGGCCAGTTTATAAATAGCTTTTCCTATTTAAAATTCAAAGTTTTTCTTTCTATCATTCTATAAATCTTTCTTTTCCTCTTCTTTCTATCATTCCTTCTTTCATTCTTTTTCAATCCTTCCATCTTTAAATTTCTTTCCTTCAATCTTTTTCATTCTTTTTTCCTCTCTTTCCTTGATTCTTTTCTTTCCATTTCTTTCTTTCGTTTTTTCATTCTTTATTTTTTATTTTCCTCTGTTTCTTTTCTTTATTTTCACGCTTTCATTCCGTCATCATTTTTCTTTCCTTTTTTTTGTTCATTATTTGTTTTCCGACTTTTTACTTTCTTTCTTTTTTCTTTCCTTCCTTCTTTATTTGTTAACAGAGATTTGATTTTATTAGCAAACGATTACGTCATTTTGTTTTAATAATATATTAAATACTTGTTAAAATAAGAATAATTAAGTAAGGTCAAGAAACGATGAGGGTGGTTGACAGGTATATCTAATACATAGATGACATCAACGAAGGGCAAAAAGAAAAACACAAGCGACAACCAGCTTGAAAGGCAATGGAAGGCAAGGATGTTGTTGACAGATACATCCGGCCGTAGTTAAAAGTCAAGCAAGGACAAGAGAGACTGACAAACATATTCGGTCGAAGTTGACGTCAACAAAGCGACAAAAAGAAGTAAAATGCGTCGGTGTATATGTAAAGTCTAGAAGTCTTTGTTCAAAAAGACAGAGGCTACTTACTTTCGACGACTCCTTCGTGTGCGCAATGTATCTTTTGCTGTCCTCCTGTTATACACAAATATCAGGGCAAAAAATAAAAATAAAAGATTGTTCAGATCCAACAGCACTATATAACGCCTTTCTTTCTTTCTTTCTTTCTTTCTTTCTTTCTTTCTTTCTGTTATTATCACCTATGTATTCTTTTAATCACTAAAACTCAAAAGCTTCTCTGGTAGGCATTTTTCTTCCGCCTTGCAAGGAAAGCCTTGCAATCAACAATGGAACGGTCCATTATTTATTTCATTATTTATTTTTTTCTTATAGTGAATACTTAGTGTTTTAAATAAACGTCCCATGTTATTTATTAAGCACTGTACATGAGGTCTAAGGATGTGCGTTGAGCCAAGTTAGAATTCTAGTTGAATTCTTGCATTCACTTACGCACAAATACCCTTAGGAAAGGTATTAATCTGTCTCTTCCCTCCAATTATGGGTTAAAAAATAGGATAGATTGAGTTCTATAGCCTTGGCTGGCAACCAATCTAACGCAGAAAGCAATGGCAGCCTACTGCGGGATAATGTTCTGTCCAGTCAGTCATGTCTCTTTCGAGACATGATCACCTAAAGAGTGTATAATGTATGGCACTTAACGCACTGACATTAGACCTATCGGTCTGCACATTCGATAAATATTTCATTTTCTATACAAAGATTTTAAAATAGACAGAATAGGCGTAATATCCGCAGTTTAATTAATATGACATCAATTACTGCGCCTTCATGTTTCACATTTCAACCGACCTGAAGTGGAATCGAATCTATGGTTGCATCTCCTACTAGTAATGTTGGTTCTCAGAAAGATTTTCTTGTCAGAATCCGTCTTGCACATTTATAAATGTACCATTCATCCGTGCATTGAATACTGCTACCATATTTAGTCGGGTTCTCCTGCTATTCATCTCGAGGTTCTTATCAAAAGCAAAATTAGGATCTGCAATGTAATCAGTCCCTACTTGGCATCTCGACTTCAGTCACTTTCTCGCCGACGCGACGGGTTTATCTCTGTCTTGTCTACAACTACACTGACAAGCTTTTTATTACGGTGCAGCAACCACATGATTTTAAGCATGTTATTAGATTGACATCTAGGTCCCACCCTGGTACCATTGAAATAGTTAAATGCAACCGCCACTTCTACTCTAATAGTGTTTTTCTCGCAGTTCCCACCTGTGGAACTCCATCCCGTTTATTTCCTTCCTTGATA
Organism: Ascarosepion bandense; assembly: GCA_037127315.1. NCBI lineage: Eukaryota > Metazoa > Mollusca > Cephalopoda > Sepiida > Sepiidae > Ascarosepion > Ascarosepion bandense. The sequence goes on from JBBBDQ010001140.1 coordinate 1,366,956, forward strand.
GCTAAAATCACCAAAATGTTAAAAGCTACGTCATTTTTCATCTTCTATCCCTTTAATCGCATTCATCAGTTATCCTTTCTTCAATACCCTCATATACCTAGATATGTTCTCTCACTGTAATCTCCTACGCCCTGGTGGCGGTTCAGCCTTGCGTGGGGTGAAATGATTAAATATAGCCTTTACTTCTACCCCATAGTTTTTTTTCTCGCACTTTCTGCCTGTGGAAATTCCCTTTTTTAATTGCTTCCCTGATAGCTACAACCTCCCAAAATTTAAAGGCAGCCATCGTTTTTGTACTTGATTTTCGATTATCTTTTATCCTTTCTTCAGTATTCTCTGTAGCCAGTCTTTTCTCTCACTGCAACCTCTTGCGTACTAATGTACACACCAAGATAGATAGATAGATAGATAGATAGATAGATAGATAGATAGATAGATAGATAATGAACTGAATGAGATAGATAGATAGATAGATAGATAGATAGATAGATATGAACAGACTGTGATAGATACTACTAGATTGAGTTAGATCAATAACTAGATAGATAGATAGATAGATAGATAGATCTGAACAGACTGAAATAGATAGATAGATAGATAGATAGATAGATAGATAGATAGATAGATAGATATGAACAGGCTGTGATAGATACTACTAGATTGAGTTAGATCAATAACTAGATAGATAGATAGATAGAAAGATAGATAGATAGATAGATATGACATGAATGAGATAGATAGATATGAACAAACGTAGATAGATAGATAGATAGATATGAACAGACTGTGATAGATACTACTAGATTGAGTTAGATCAATAATTAGATAGATAGATAGATAGATAGATAGATAGATAGATCTGAACAGACTGAAATAGATAGATAGATAGATAGATAGATAGATAGATAGATAGATAGATAGATAGATAGATAGATAGATAGATCTGAACAGACTGAAATAGATAGATAGATAGATAGATAGATAGATAGATAGATATGAACAGACTGTGATAGATACTACTAGATTGAGTTAGATCAATAACTAGATAGATAGATAGATAGATAGATAGATAGATAGATAGATAGATATGACATGAATGAGATAGATAGATATGAACAAACATAGATAGATAGATAGATAGATAGATAGATAGATAGATCTGAACAGACTGAAATAGATAGATAGATAGATAGATAGATAGATAGATAGATAGATAGATAGATAGATCTGAACAGACTGATATAGATAGTAACAGACTGAAATAGATAGTAATATACTGAGTTATATCAATAACTAGATAGATAGATAGATAGATAGATAGATAGATAGATAGATAGATAGATAGATAGATAGATAGATAGATAGATGCATCCCTGATAGCTACAATCTCCAAAAATGTCAATGCAACAGTTAAAAATATATGTATAGTCATTCGCGGACATATCTGTTTCGCTGTATCCCACCGCAGGATAGAAACCCTACCGAATTGGCATCAGTCGGCGATTCTACCTCTTATCTATGGGCGCTCGAAAACGACATAATATGGGCAATTCGACCTCAATCAAACTTGTCTTACTAGAAAATTACGATTGAATACTGAAGTCGATCCTCACCGGGCGGTTTCTACTTTCGGCTTGGGGCACATCTAAGCTATGCTTAGTACATCATTTGGGCGTTTAAACATGGTGTGAAGGTTAACAAGCTTATCTCCCTAGACCAATTACGACTGAATAGTGAGTTCGATCCACTCTAGGTGCCCCAAACTGTTGCTCTTGCGTTATAACTAACTGTACGCAAAACAAAGTTGTATACCCCTCGCCGAAATGAGATACACCGTGTTTCACGCTTATAGTACTTCTTATAAATGCCTTACCATCTGAAACTAAACGCACGCAGTTCCGTGAACGTTATCGATTGGAAAACATCGAGAACATATTTAAGGTCAGAATATACACTACCGGCCATATTTATTAGTTAAAAAAAAATGATGTATTTCATACTATTTTTAGTATATATTGTCAATTAGATAATTCTAAATGAAAATAGAATAGTTTTTTTATTATTATTATTTTACAAAATTTTACAAGGTAGCCAGGAAGCCTTTGCTTCGACCAGCCAATAAGAAAAAGAGACAATCATGGGGAAGAGAGCACAAAAACTGGACACAAAAACTGGACACAAAACTGGACACAAAACTGGACACAAGAGCAATTTTTTTAATCATATCACCCCGAGCAAGGTGGTAACGCCACTGATGCGCAGGGCGCTACCTAAGAGTGAAGAGATTGGAGAAGAGAAAGCCAGAAACCACATCCTAAACAGGGAACAAGGGATGAGCCTCTTCACCTGTACAATAGACGTGGGTGGAGTGTGAACCGGGCGATAGTTTAGTCTATCTACTCTAATTGAAAAAAAAAAGAAAAAAGAAAAGAGTAAAAAGATTGAAAAAGAGAAAGCCGGAAACCCCATCCTAAACAGGGAACAAGGGATGAGCCTCTTCACCTGATGCATAGACGTAGGTGGTATGTGAACCGGGTGATAGTTTCATTTGATGTTATTTTGCAGTAGTAACAAAAGAACCATTCTATTTTCATTTAGAATTAACCACTTGGCAATAAATACTTAAAAAATGTACGATATACATCATTTCTTTTATTAAATGGAGTAGCCTAATAATTATGGCCGGTAGTGTCAGTCAGTTAAGTGCCATACGTGATACACGCTTGAGCGATCATGTCTCGAAAGAGACATGACTGACTAGGCAGAAGATTATCCCGCAGCAGGTTGCCATTGCTTTCTGCGGTAGACTGGTTGCCGACCAAGGCTATAGAACCCAATCTGTCCTGCTATTTAACCCATAACTGGAAGGAAGATACGGATTAATACCTTTCCTAAGGGTATTTGCGCGTAAGTGAATACAATGGATTCAACTGGAATTCGAACTCGGCTACCTGGTCTCTCGTTCCGAGCCGATATCCACTGTACCACAACGCACGGCCGGTAGTGTATATGTCGATAAATTTGACGTGTTGGTACCTGAAGGAATAAAAATCGGCATGTACTTCCCGACCATCCTTATATATATATATATATATATATATATATATATATATATATATATATATATATATATATATATATACTTAGAGAATCATCATATAGATATAATACACACTTTTATATTTTGCAAACAGAAACTTTTTTTATCCGTTCATTTTAATGCGTCTCCAAAGAAATACGGCCTTAGATTATGTTTTAGCTTTGGAACTCTTTCACATCGGATTCGTTCTGTTCAAAGATGAATGTCTTTCAAAGAAAAACATTCTGGATCTTGTCAAAGAATTCTACGTCCCGCAGAATGGTTTCAAGGAATATTGATGCCAATTTGTACAAACAAATCTTTTCGAACGAAACGAATCACAGATCCATATTCATTGCCATCTCCACCGCTCGGAATATTTGTCTCTCCCCCACCCACGGATCTGGATAGACTCACCAACGTGAAAAGACATTTCTCTTTCTGCTCCAATTTTCTGCACTTACGACCATATCACATCGAAATATCGGTTTCCATGCGATCACCGAAGTTAAGCAACGACGAGTTTGGTCAGTATCTAGATGAGAAGCAGCTTGGTAATAAGTGCTGTAAACGTGAATGAGCGGGTTGTTTAATGAGTTTTGTTATGTTGAAACATCGAAGTTAAGCAACGACGACTCTGGTACTCGCTTGGGGATAACAGGTGTTGCAAACCTGAATGCGTGGCTGTTTTATTGAGTTTATGGCTATATAACTTTGGAATATCGGTTTCTGTATGATCACTGAAGTTAAGCAACGTCGAATCTTGTTAGTCACGAGATGGGAACCCACATAAGAATCTTCTTTGATGTACGTTCTATTTTGTCCAGTCTCAGTTACTCATTATATATTTGGGGTAAACATATATATATATACATTATATATTTGGGGTAAATATATTTGGGGTAAACTAGACTTGTTTTGGCGTGAGATGGTTAAAAATATTTCTGGTGAAATAATATTACTTTCCAGATTCTTCGGTGAAATGGGAATGCTTACTAAAGTGTTCTGGTAATGAATACAGCTGAATAAGGAGTACTGAGTACTCTGCAACATTTGTTATGGTACTTGTTGGGGAGCGACCCTTTTTACGCAATAAATGGATTCATCTAAGGTGTACAAATAATTCGGCCTACACAAAGAACGCGAGTGATAGAGATAGTTTTCTCGCTGCGACGGCATTTCTCACTGTCAGCCCTCTGCCTTCGGGCAGAGGGCGCTCTCTGCTTCCGAGCAGAGAGCAATAACCCAGCCGTGGTTCCGCCGAAGGGTAGAAAATAGACAGGTATTTTTTGGCCGGGCCATATAGCTCGGAAATTCCCACTCATAACTGACCATGTGTCACATGTTGCCCTTAGTGGGACGGACAACTAAATATAGTGATTGTTAGAGAGTTCAGTTGAGTAGTTGGACCACCGATAGTTGGTCAGTAGGAATATAGAATCATTAACCGGACATATTTCTTATCTACCAGATTGTATATATTTGATACCTACTAACAGTATTCCTAATGTTCCTGAATCTTCTAACCCGTGTTCCAGGTTGTATATATTTTGTTCAATAGACTTACACTTTATCTCTCCGCACCTGTTTTTGTTATTATTATTTTGTGTGGTTTCTAAACAAAAATCCACAACAGTATTCATCGAAGCTGTTTTAGAAAATGATAAAGAACTCATTAAGAGAATTAATGACAAATAATCAAATCATTCCTATATTTGTAATCATATCACTTAATGCGAGTCAATACAACCACTAAGGCAGTAGATAACGATTGATATTGCATTTAAATCTCTGCTATTTATAAATAGCAGAGATTGTGTGGTTGACTTTAGTGCGAACCGATTTTCTCTTCTGTCGTTAATTTATTTGCAGGCATTGGTTGGTTGGTTGTTTTGTTTTATGGCATATCAACCTCGACGGGTCATTTCTTGCCAACTAAATTTTATTTATTTATTGCTGGTAATACCATTTTCTTTCAACAATTTATTGTTGTTTTTATATAGGTTTTGTTTCTAGTAATACTTTTTTCTTTTCGAGTATCAAGATTCATTGGGATTTGTTTTTAAGAGCAGGGTCACCAAGTCCTACCCTGTTATTTAACTCATAACTGGAGAGAAGGGACGGATTAATACCTTTCCCAAGGGTGCCAGTGCTCAAGTGAATGCAGAGTATTCAATTGGAATTCGAACTCGGCTCACCGATTTCTCTTTCCGAGATCCGATATCCACTGCACCACAACGCACATCCGTCACTAAACGCTTACAGCACCTGGCATTCCCAAGCGGTCACCCATCTAAATACTGACCAGGTTCAACGTTGCTTAATTTCGATGATCAAGCAAGAACCGGTGTATTCAACGTGATATGGCCGTAAGTACGCATATCCGTCCTTAAAAGCTTACAGCACCTGGTATTCCCAAGCGGTCGCCCATCTAAGTACTGAGCAGGCTCAACGTTGCTTAATTTCGGTGATCGAGCGAGAACCGGTGTATTCAACGTGATATGGCCGTAAGCCGCAGGCGTTGGAGTCACTTTAAATTTAAAATGAAATAAATTTCCCAGATGACCCTAAATAGGATGGGATTGAAACCGGTTGGTCGTTATTCCTTCGTTTTTTATTGTTCATCTTTTTTTTCCACGATGCCAGTAACTATTAATTTTCCTTTATTTCTGGTCTTAATGCGGTTTTGTATGACTAATCATTTATTTAAATATTCAAATGTTTGAAAGAAAAGGTGGCTAGAAAGCATGGAGTTGGAAGAGAGTTACACAAGCCTAAAGTGCAAGAAAAGAAACTGTCAAAATAGAATTTTTAAAACTACAATCCAGAATCTAAGATTCTTCTTCTTTTATGAATCGTGTCCCTTTAGGAGATTTATGACCTTCCACATCTTCCTATCCCTTATAGCTCTTAACATCCTTTCCCTTGTGGCTCTCCCCTGACCCTGCTCTGCCATCTATTTGCTTAAGCTTATCAAGTATGCCATGCGTTACTTTCTCTCTACCTCTCTTTCATTCTGTCACGTGAGTATCATATTCTCTAAGTCCTGATTCCTCATTACATGTTTAAAAACTACAGCTGTCTTTTCCTGATGTTAAATATCAGTTTCTTTTTCGTTTCCATTCCCTCCAAAACCTCGTCTTTATTCTCATGCTCGGCCCATGGTATCCTCACCATCCTTCTGTATAACCATATTGTAAGTCTTTGCTTCATCTTTTATGAAATTGTCTAGAATTCGCTGTTATATTGAAGGACATAAGAATCTAGTACACTCTCTTTTACTTCCACTGAAATTTTCTTGTCTCTCAAAGCAATACTCAGTTTTTGGAATGCATCATGGACATGTCAATACGACTTCTGCGATCAGAAGGCGTATTGACATGTATTGTCACACTCTCCATCTTTTGGAATGCAACCATGGCCATGCCAATAAGTCTTCGGATCACAATGTCGCTCTTTCCGTTCTGGGGAATGCATCGATGGCCATGTCAATACACCTTCCGATCTCAATGTCGCACTTTCCGTCTTGTGGAATGCATCCATGACCATGCCAATACGCCTTCCTATCTCAGTGTCGCACTTTCTGTCTTTTGGAATGCATCCACAGCCATGCCAATACGTCTTCGGATCTCGAAGACGCTCTATCCGTCTTGTGGAATGCATCTTTGGCCATGCCAATACGCCATCGGTTATCAGCGTCGCACTTTCTGTCTTTTGGAATGCATTCATGTCCATGCCAATACGTCTTCGGATCTCGATGTCGCTCTTTCCGTTTTGTGGAATTCATCCTTGGCCATGCCAATACGCCTTCCTTTCTCAGTGTCGCACTTTCTGTTCTCTGTTAAAACACTTCAAAGGTATTTAAATTCCTGTACCTCGTTGATTTTAGTGTCCCCATCTTGTAGATAGCGTTTTGGGCTCCTCGCTTCATTGATGATCCAGTTTTCTAGTAGTTTTTGTTTATTCCTTTCTTTTCGCTAGTTTCCTTTCCGTGTCTGCTATCAGCACTGTGTCGTCTGTGTACTTTTTATTGTTCAGACTGTGGCCGCCAATGACGAATCCTGACAGGAATTAATAGCAATTTCCAATCTAAGATTCTTCTTGTTCTATGTGCGCTGTTCTTTCAGGAAGTAGGCGATCATGGCCTTCTACGTCTCACTATCCCTGGTGGCTCTTGGCACATTTCTTCTATTACATCACACAACCCACGTTCTGTCATCCACGTAATCATGTTCTTCAAATATGTTTTCCGCTGCATTCCCTTGTCTCTTTTTCCCTCTATCTGGCTTGTTAGTATCAGGTTCTCCAGGCCCTCCTTTCTCATTGCATGTCCCATGAACTTTAGTTGTCTCTTCCATATGATCAATATTAATTTCCTTTTCGTTTCTATCCTTTCCAAAAGCCCGTCATTGCTCACATGCTCGGTCAATGATATCCACAGCATCTCTCTATAGAACCACATTTCAATTGCTTCAAGTTTTTCCTTCATCTTTGGTGATACTGTTCAGCATTCACTGCCATATTGAAGAACTGACATCACATAGCAATTCAGTACTCAATTCTTTGTTTCTAATGAAATTTCCTGTCTCTTAAAATTCTACTCAACTTCTGGAACGCGTGCTTCACCATGTCAATTCGCCTTCGGATCTCTGTGTCGCATTTTCAGTCTTCCGTTAGAACAGTTCTCAAGTATTAAAAATTTGTACTTGTTTGATTTTATTATTCCCCACCTGTGTTTGACATTTTGGGTTGCTTTTTTTGCAGGTGAACATGGATTCGTCTTTTTTGCTGTTTATTTGTAGTCATTTCTTTTCACACTCTTCAGACCAAAACTTAAAAACCTTAAAGGACACATTGTTAATAGTTCTTCGTGACACAGAATTACTATATAGTTATATATATATATATATATATATATATATATATATATATATATATATTTGGTAGATAAACTAAAAAGAATGTCTTTTTTCAATGAGGCTGATCAATTCCCTATTTATTTTCTGTTAAGCAAATCTTCATAGAATTAATTTTTTACTTTTGTTGATTTGATGTCAGAAAGCATGAAAATTACTGTTATTTCAAATGAATCTGAAAAGTCCTTTTTAAAATACATTCACATAAACATACACTAGTGTCTTAAATCAAAGATTGCATATAAAAAATTGGTTTCAAATTCCCCAGCCTTATAAAGTCATAGATTATACATAGATCATAGTTTTCATATATATATATATATATATATAGTTATATCTATAGTATATATAGTTATACATATATATATATATATATATATATATATATATAGTTATATATATAGTTATATATATAACTATGTATATATATATAGTTATATATATAGTTATATATATAAATAACTATATATATAGTTTTATATATATAGTTATATATATAGTTATACTAGCAGTATAGCCCGGCGTTGCTCGGGTGTAGTGAAAGCTTTAGAACTAATCAATGGTCCTGGAGCTCAGACGTTTTGGACGTTGACACGAAAGATTAAAACGCAATAGTTGTTTCCAGTTAATGCAAAACCGTAGACTGAAAGAAAAATGAATGGATGTAAGTCAAATTTTGACTTCCTGGTATCGATATCAAATAAGTTATTTTCGTCGTAAACTGAATTTTGAAGGCTAAATAAGTCCTCTGAGTAAATGGCTGATACTAAGAACTACAATTATACATCCTTAGAGAATAAACCCAAACCAAAAACTAAAATAAAAGGGCTGAAAAACTGATTTTGATCAGACCGGTATCTTGCCTTTTATATATACATATTATCAATTTTCTGCACTGTAGTAAGAACTACAACCTTGAAGCTTCTGAATATCGTTTCTTATGTCTTTGTCTATGAGTGTATCAAATTTGATTAAAATCGGACCAATCCTTCTACAACCCGATTTTTTCGATTATCGATTTTCGATATTTATTGGGGGTACCTCGACATAAAACCTAGCTAAGAACACTCGCAGATGCTTATAGTACAACTATGCAAATTTTCATGGAACTCGGTTTAGCCGTTTCGGAGTCTATAGGTAACGGATACACTCACACACAGACAAAGTTCCATTTATAAATAAGTTTAGATATATAGTATATATAGTTATATATATATAATTATTTTTATATATAAATATATATATAGTTATATATATATATAACTATATATATATATTTTATATATTGTTATATATATATACACGAAAAATCTAAAGTGAGCCAAAACCTACCGCGGTTTCACACTACGGATCGTCAGGGAAAATGCCTTTTCCCTGACGATCCGTAGTGTGAAACCGCGGTAGGTTTTGGCTCACTTTAGATTTTTCGTGTGTTTTTGCTCTACTATTGTATTTTAGTACTTTCGTATTGAGCACTTTTTCTTGTATTTGGTTCCGTTTGGGGTTTTTTCTTCTTTACTGCGGAATATTGAATGTTTGTTCTTGTTCCGCTGGTTTCTTTTTTTTTTTTCTCCTCATTTATCCGACGACTTAATACGCTGGATTGTAACGTATTTAGGTTCTGTTTGTTAATGGTTTTTTCGAAAATTTATATTGGCACAAATTTACGGAGTGCATTCTTACAGAGTCTAAGTAGTTATTATTATCCTTATATATATGTATATATATATATTAATCATATCACTCTATGCAAAACTGTAAAACCACTAAGACATAAGGTTTTCTGATCTTTGAACGAATTAGAAAAAAAGATGAACGTTATGAGGAAGCAATAAAACAGTCTTCCAAATCGTAAAGTGAAAAAAGGTAAAACATTTACATACGATACCATGGACGGAACGCGCGAGCAATGGCGAGGTTTTGGAGAAGATGGACACTAAAAGTAAACTGATACTTAACTACAGGAAAAGACAGCTGAAGTTTTGGGGAGGTAGTCCAGTGGATATCGGCTGTGAGTAACAAATCGGGGAGCCGAATTCGTATGCCAGTTGAATTTCTTGAATTCACTTATGCGCAAATACCCTTGGGAAATGTATTTATCCGTCTCTTTTCTCAAGCTATGGGTTAAATAACAAGACAAATTGGGTTTTATAGATATACTGGTCACCAGTATACCGCACAAAGTAATGGCAGCCTACTGTGGGATAATCATCTACCCAGTCAGTCATAACTCTCAAGACATGATCGCCCAAGCGTATATCACGTATGGCACTTAACTGACTGAATGAAGAAAGAAAGTTTGGAGAAACTGATGCACACGGATGGATGGGAAGAGAGAAAAGAGAAATCAACGCATGACATACTTGATGGATTTCAACGAATGGATAATGAGTGGAATAACATGAGAAGGGTTATTAAGAGCGAAAAAAGATAAGAAAAAGTGGATGGCCATACTCGCCTACGTCCTGAAGGGACACGGTACATTGAAAAAGAAGATACACAAAATTTTTTATTCAGGATTTTCCTGGATAATTCTTTTGTATATAAATGTCCTGGTTATGACGGTAAACTGCATCCGGCAGCAAGGCCTTTGATTGGGAGGTTATGAGGAGCATGGAACCACCTCTTAATTGTTGTTGTTCCCAGGTACACCCTGACCCGGAATGGTAGTACCTGTTAGGGCCCCAACCATGGGCAAATAGTTAACCACCCCACCAAAATGGGGTCAAAACCTTATGAAAGTATAAAAAAGAATTTTATAGAAATATATACATAAAAGTAGACTTTATAGAAAAATATACATTTTTAAAGAAAAACATTGCTATAACTCATTTTAGCAGGAAAAAAATATTGATACAATATATTTTTGAAGAAAAAAATTATTACCAGCAATAATAAACTGAAAAGTTCATCAAAAAATAAACTAAAAATTCATCAAAAATAAACTAAAAAATTCATTAATTAACCCACATAGGTGTTGATATGCCGTTAAACAAAAATCAAACTCAGACTCTAAATATACTCTTATTAAAAAAAAAACTCATGTGGAATATATCTTTGCAAACATCAACACATGAGAATGGCACTTATTTGCGAAGTTTGGAGATAGGGTTCATGAAACATCGACTTCTCTGATTTTCCCCGAAACATCTATGTCCGCCTTTTATGTTACTTTTATCGACATTCGCTGTTTGTTCTACGCGCGAATGTTTCGGGTTTTGCTTTTTTCTAATCCTGCCAATTCTTTTAGGGTTTCATCCATTTCTTTTCTAATTATATTTACTTTTTCTATCTTTTGCTGATTCGATATGAATTTTTGATCTCTTGTAAAAATTCATACGTTTTTTTACTTTCTCTTAATGGAGAGCGTGCATGCAAAGACACGCATACATACACATACACACACAAAATGTTTCAATGCATGTCAATTTTTTTACTCTGTGCATATATGTATATCGCGGTTTTGCCATATCTATCTATCTATCTATCTATCTATCTATCTATCTATCTATCTATCTATCTATCTATCTATCTATCTATCTCAATCGGAACATATCTATCTATCTATCTATCTATCTATCTATCTATCTCAGACTGTTCATATCTATCTATCTATCTATCTATCTATCTATCTATCTATCTATCTATCTCAGGCTGTTCATATCTATCTATCTATCTATCTATCTATCTATCTATCTATCTATCTATCTGTTTAAATCAATCAGCCGATTTTTTTCTTACGTCGCATATCGTTTAACATTTCTTTCATGTATATTTTTTTGTTTCTCCTTCACAATTCATCACAGTTTTTAGCAAGTTTTCTCTTCTTTTTTTTATCTGTTGTTTTTCTTTTTCTTTCTTTGACCCGAAATATTTTTCTCTTTCTGTTCTCTCATCGCACCGTGGCCTTAACCGGTTTCGTTTCTTTCATTTCTATATTTTGGAAGCACCCCCACCACAACAAATCGACCGCCATACTTGCTGATTTTAACTTGCTTTCGGATAAAAGAGAAATGCAACTCTTGCTGCTCAAATTATCCCAGATTTTTTCGGCTTTGTATCTTTGGTTTTATATTTATGAACCGGCCGATGAAGAAAAAATCATTTAGAGGAAGAAGAAATACTTTTTAGGTCGAACCGAAGACGAAAAGAAATAGAGGCAGAAAGGGAAAAAAAGAGCAAAACTCGGCAGATTAAAAAGAAAGAAAGAAAAAAGAAATAAAGAAGAAAGAAAGAAGGAAAGAAATCAAGAAAAAAGAAAGAAAGAAAGAAGGAAAAATTAATGAAAGAAAGAAAGAAGTAAAGAAAGAAAAATAAATAAAGAAAGAAAGAAAGAAAGGAAAAATAAAGAAAGAAAGAAAAAAGGAAGAAAACAACAAATCAAATAAAGAAAGAAAGGAAAGGAAGATAAAAGACAAAACAAAAAAGAAGAAAGAATGAAAGAAAAGAACAAATCAAAGAGAAAGAAAGAGAAGGAAAAAATAAACAAAATGAAAGGCGAACAAAAAAAAGGAAGAAGCTGAGTAATCAAACAGAACAAAGGGAGACAAAAATAGAATTAAAAGGAAAACAAAAAAATAAAAATAAAAACGAACGTGCAATCGAAGAAAAAGAAAAAAGAAAGAAAACAAATCAATTAGAATAAAGAATGAAGACAAATGTGGAAGAAAGGGTAAAAAGAACGACAGAAGGAAACGAATACCAACAAGAATGAAAGGAAAAACTAGAAAAAAAAAAGCAGAGAAAACAAGCGAACAGAATAGGACGAAAGAAAAAAAAAGAGAAATTTAAAAAATGATAGAATATATACAGCAAATTGAATAAAAAAGAGAAAGAAAGAAAGAAAGAAAGAAAGAAAGAAAATTAATAAAAGACAGGAAGGAAAAGAAAACAAGGAAAGAAAGAAAGAAAGAAAGAAAGAAAGAAAGAAAGAAAGAAAGAAAGAAAGCAAGAAAGAAAAATAATAAAAGACAGGAAAGAAAAGAAAACAGGCAAGAAATAAAAAGCAGAACGAAAGAAAGAAAGAAAGAAAGAAAGAAAGAAAGAAAGAAAGAAAAATAATAAAAGACAGGAAGGAAAAGAAAACAGGCAAGAAATAAAAAGCAGAAAAAAATAAAGAAAGAAAGAAAGAAAGAAAAGTGAAAAAAGATGCAATAAAACAAAATAAAAAGGAACATAGCAGCAGATCGAGCAGAAAAAAATGAAACAAAATGGAAGAAAGAAAGAAAGAAAGAACGAAAGAAAGAACAAAAGAAGGAAAAGAAAGAAGGAAAAGAAAGAAAAGGAAAAGATAAAAGGTAAGAAATTGCACAGAAAAAAAGAATGTAAATGACAAAAAATATAGCAGAAAAGAAATAAGGCACAATTCGAATGAAGAAGGAAAGAAAAGACAGGTAACAAATTAAAGAAAGAAAAGGAATAAGAAAAGAACGAAGACAGCAGAATGAATTAGAATAAAATTAAATAAAAAATGAAAGAAGTAAAAGACAAAAATCGAGCAGAATAGAAAGAAAGAACAAAGAAAGTAAAGAGAAAGAAGAAAATAATGAAACAAGGCAGACAGCAACGGAAAAGCAAAGAAAGAAAAACAAAACTAAAAATTAAAGAATCCAGCAAATTAACAAGAAAGAAAGAAAACAAAAATGAAACGGATTAGAAAGAAAAAAGAGAAAATGAAGAAAGAAAAAAGAAAGAAAGAAAGAATAACATTAATTGGACAAAAAGAAAGAAAGAAAGAAAGAAAGTGGGCTTGAAATTGAAAAAAATATCAAAAGAAAGAGAAAAGAACGAAGAACAAATACGAAAGAAGGCAACTGATTGATCTGGAAAGAAAAAATGAAGACAAAAATAAACAGAATATGCGTAAAGGCTGTGCTGTTCCATGTTTTATTTTCCAAGCTCAACACACACACACGCACACACACATGCACACACACAATAAAATTAATTCACACTACGTATATCTCTAAAAATACAATTGCACGAGCATTCCAAACACTTTGGGGTCAAAAACCTTACCAAACCCTTTGGGGTCAAAAACAAGAACGGCGCACCCATAAACACGAACGTAGTTGAAAACACATCACATAGTCAAAAATATAAATTTTGACCAATCAGGGCTCGATAACAGAAACATATTTCTCGAATTCTAGGAGCCTCACCATGAATATAAAAAGACGGTAGAAATTTTCTCCACCAGAGAGAGGAATGGGCAGTTCAGAGCACATATAGAGAGAATACAGCAGTCCACACAACAGACCGTATCACGCATCAATGAACATTATATTACCCTCTCTTTCTCTCATCTCGCTCGCAACACATAGTCCCTTTCTTTCCCTCTCACACTCCCAATTCCTTTCTTTCTTCAATTCTTCATCTTTATACGGACAACTACATTTTGTATAAAAAATAATTCTTTTCTTTTTTTTACGAAAATATACAAAAGTTTATTTTACCTTATTTGTAGTGTATTTTCCTTTTTATTTATTGTTTGGGGGAATTATACAAGCCCCTAAAAGGCAACGGATTAAAGGGGAAAATAAGAAAAAAAAAGCAAGAAGCCGAGCTGAACAAAAATAAAACAGAAAGAAAAGAGAAAAACAGACAGCATCTGACAGAAGACGCGACAAAGAAAGAAAACTGTAATGAATCACTTTATAACGATTATAATAGGAAGTCTTTCTTAGGCTACTCATCGTCTTTCTTAGGCTACTCATCGTCTTTCTTAGGCTACTCATCGTCTTTCTTAGGCTACTCATCGTCTTTCTTAGGCTACTCATCGTGACGTCTGTTAGAAAGACACGAGACTGACACAAAATGAAAGTTTATATATTCGTTTTGTAAGAATACAAAAATGTTTCGCAAGGCCAAAAGGGCACTGAAGAAGGAAGGTTCTTCTGTCTTATAATAAAACGTAGTTAGCCACCATCCCTGACCTTAATATACCAAATGGAAAAAGAATGAAGACAAAAATGTAAACGAATAGAAAGAAAAAAAGAATAATACTCAGATGACTAAAAGAAAGAAAGAAAAAAAGAAAGAAAAAAAGAAAGAAAGAAAGAAAGAAAGAAGGAAAGAAAGAAAGAAACGAAGAAAATAGGAATGAATGAAGAAAAAATGGAACAGAAAAAAGATAGAAAAAAGAATAACACTAAGGAGACTCAAAGAAAGAAAGAAAGAAAGAAAGAAAGAAAGAAAGAAAGAGTAAGAAAGAAAGCAACGAAGAAAATGGAAAAAGAATGAAGACAAAAATGTAAACGAATAGAAAGAAAAAAAAGAATAATACTAAGTTGACGAAACGAAAGAAAGAAAGAAAGAAAGAAAGAAAGTAACGAAGAAAATAGGAAAGAATGAAGAAAAAAGAAAGAAAAAAGAATAACAGTAAGGAGACTAAAAGAAAGAAAGAAAGAAAGAAAGAAAGAAAGAAAGAAAGAAAGAAAGAATGGTAATATGATTTAATGCAGATAGAAAGTGAGAGAGTCTGGATAAGAAAGAAAGAAAGAAAGAAAGAAAGAAAGAAAGAAAGAAACGAAGAAAATAAGAAACAGTGAAGACAAAACCGGAACAGAAAGAAAGAAAAAAAAGAATAATACTAAAGTGAAAAAAAGAAAGAAAGAATAACATTAAGAGGACTAAACGAAAGAAAGAAAGAAAGAAAGAAAGAAAGAAAAGAAATTTGGCATGGAAACGCACAAAAAGAAAGAAACAAGGCAACAGACTGAATAGGAAAGAATGAAAACAAAAATGGAACAGAAAAGAAAGAAAGAAAGAACAAATGCAACAAATCGAAGAAGAAAGAAAACAATAATGGAAATAAGCAGAATGAAAGAATAAAAAATATATGGAACAAAACAGAAAGAAAGGAGGAAAGGAAAACTGAAAGAAAATAGATAAGAAAAAAAACAGAATAAAGAAAAGATGAAGGTGGGAAAGATTTCAGTTTTCATTTTCATTCTTCTATTTTATTTATTTTTCTTTTTTTATCATTCTTTCTTTTTTTTTTGCTTTTTCTTCATTTTTCATCTTATTGTTCTTTCTTTTTCTATTTCCCCTTTTGCTTATATTTTTTCTCCCACTCTCTCTCTCTCTCTCTCTCTCTCGCTCAATCTCTCATTTTTCTTTCCTTTTTTTCTTACTATATCTTTATTTCTTTGTACGGACGTGGTGTAATGATTAGCAATCTTGTCTCACTAGAACCCATTACAAGTGAGTTCGATTCTCACTGAATGCCCTTTATTTACGATCTTTTACCACATTTAAGCGGCGCGTAAAAAAATCTATTTCTTTGTTTAATTCCTTTCTCTCACGTGACCTTTTCTATTTCCGATGTCATTCCATTGGCAGAGAATGGCCCTCTGACGTCTGATTCCATTTTTGTAAATTTCTTTCTCATTCATGTAGGTGGGGAACTTTTCTCTGTTTTTTGCTTGTTTTTGCATTAAGAAAATATAAGACCAGAGCAAGAAACGTCAAATCAAGCGCTCGAAAAAGGCAGGACAAAACATTTTAAAGCTTTTCAGGTACAGAAAAGATAAAAGCTTCTCGATTTGCGTCATCGTATGTTTTGGTCCTCCTCATTTGAATATGACGCTAAACTGCATCCAACAGTAAGACATTTCATCGGGGGACTGGAGATTTTGAGGAGCGTGACGCTACCTTAATTGCTGTTGCTTCCATGTCCACCTTACGACATAAAAATATTTGATCGGGAGACTGAGATTCGAGGGAGCGTGACGCTACCTTAATTGCTGTTGTTTCCATGTCCACTCCTTTACGACATAAAAATATTTGATCGGGAGACTGGAGATTTTGAGGAGCGGACGCTACCTTAATTGTTGTTATTGTTTCCATGTCCACCTTACGACATAAAAATATTTGATCGGGAGACTGGAGATTTTGAGGAGCGTAACGCTACCTTAATTGCTGTTGTTTCCATGTCCACCTTACGACATAAAAATATTTGATCGGGAGACTGGAGATTTTGAGGAGCGTGACGCTACCTTAATTGTTGTTGTTTCCATGTCCACCTTACGACATAAAAATATTTGATCGGGAGACTGGAGATTTTGAGGAGTGTGACGCTACCTTAATTGTTGTTTCCATGTCCACCTTACGACATAAAAATATTTGGATCGGGAGACTGGAGATTTTGAGGAGCGTGACGCTACCTTAATTGTTGTTGTTTCATGTCCACCTTACGACATAAAAAATATTTGATCGGGAGACTGAGATTTTGAGTGGAGTGTGACGCTACCTTAATTGCTGTTGTTTCCATGTCCACCTTACGACATAAAAATATTTGATCGGGAGACTGAGATTTTGAGGAGCGTAACGCTACCTTAATTGCTGTTGTTTCCATGTCCACCTTACGACATAAAAATATTTGATCGGGAGACTGAGATTTGAGGAGCGTGACGCTACCTTAATTGCTGTTGTTTCCATACCACCTTACGACATAAAAAAATATTTGATCGGGAGACTGGAGATTTTGAGGAGTGTGACGCTACCTTAATTGTTGTTGTTTCCATGTCCACCTTACGACATAAAAAATATTTCTGATCGGGAGACTGGAGATTTTGAGGAGTGTGACGCTACTTTAATTGTTGTTGTTTCCATGTCCACCTTACGACATAAAAATATTTGATCGGGAGACTGGAGATTTTGAGGAGCGTAACGCTACCTTAATTGCTGTTGTTTCCATGTCCACCTTACGACATAAAATATTTGATCGAGACTGGAGATTTTGAGGAGCGTGACGCTACCTTAATTGCTGTTGTTTCCATGTCCACCTTACGACATAAAAAATATTTGATCGGGGAGACTGGAGATTTTGAGGAGTGTGACGCTACCTTAATTGCTGTTGTTTCCATGTCCACCTTACGACATAAAAAAATATTTGATCGGGAGACTGGAGATTTTGAGGAGCGTGACGCTACCTTAATTGTTGTTGTTTCCATGTCCACCTTACGACATAAAAAAATATTTGATCGGGAGACTGAGATTTTGAGGAGCGTAACGCTACCTAATTGCTGTTGTTTCCATGTCCACCTTTACGACATAAAAATACTTGATCGGGAGACTGGAGATTTTGAGGAGCGTGACGCTACCTTAATTGCTGTTGTTTCCATGTCCACCTTACGACATAAAAATATTTGATCGGGAGATTGGAGATTTTGAGGAGCGTGACGCTACCTAATTGTTGTTGTTTCTCGTTGTCTGCACTACACATAAAAATATTTGACCGAGTCTGAGGATTTTGAGTGGTGCGCCTTGGATTGCTGTTGTTCATGTCCATTTTACGACATAAAAATATTTCATCGGGGGACTGGAGATTTTGAGGAGCGTGACGCTACCTTAATTGCTGTTATTTCCATGTCCACCTTACGACATAAAAATATTTGATCGGGAGACTGGAGATTTTGAGGAGCGTGACGCTACCTTAATTGCTGTTGTTTCCATGTCCACCTTACGACACAAAAATATTTGATCGGGAGAATGCAGATTTTGACGACAGTGGAACCACCTTAATGGATGTTGTTCCTAGGTCCACGTTCTCTGCAGCAAGACCTTTGTTCGAAAGACAGGAAATATTGACGCACGTGGAACCACTTTATTTGCTGTTGATCATACTTCCACCTTCTGACAGAAAAATCTTTTCAAAATAGAAATTTTGAGGAGAGTCGAAGCACTTCAATTGCCTTTGTTCCCACCTGTTGTTTCCAGGTCCATCTTACGGTATAAAGATCTTTGATCAGTTGAATGGAGATTTTGACGAGAGTCGAACCACCTCAATTGCCTTTGTTCCCAGGTACACCGTCCCGGCATCAAGACTTTTTTTCGGAAGACAAGAGATTTTGACCAGCGTAGAACCACTTTAATTGCTGTTGTTCTCAGTTCCATCTTACGACAGAAATATCTTTGATCAGGAGAATGCAGATTTTGACGACAGTGGAACCAATTTAATTGATGTTTTTCCCTAGGTTCACCTCCCCAGGAGCAAGACCTTTGTTCGGAAGACTGGAGATTTCGACGAGCGTGGAACAACATTATTTGCTGTTGATCTTAGGTTCAGAGAGAAAAATCTTTGATCGGGAAATTGGAGATTTCGAGGAGAGTCAAACCACCTCAGTCGCATTTGTTTCCAGGTACCCCTTCCTGGCATCAAGACCTTTGTTCGGAGGACTGGAGATTTTGATGAGCATAGAACCAGCTTAATTGCTGTTTTTTCCAGGACCACCTTCCGGTAGAAATATCTTTGATCCGGAGAATAGATACCAAGAGCGTGGAACAACCTTAATTGCGATTGTTCTCATGTGCACCCTCTCGGCAGCAAGGCTCTGATCGGGAGGTTGACGGCACTAAGGGGCATAGATGTACCTTTTAACTGCTTTTGTTTAATGCAACACCCTTCTGGCAGCAAGAGTTTGGATATTTTGAGAAGAGTTTGGATATTTTGAGAAGCACTAAACTACCTCTTTACTGCTGTTGGTTCGAAGCACACTTGCCCCGTCTGTTAGAACCCCGTCTATATGCAAATATCGAACACTAAAAAAAAATCAAAATTATATTTTCGTACAAAATGACCAGTTAATCTTATAAAGCAATATGACAATCAACGCAACACACAAAAAGTATGAAAATTCATTTTCATAGTAAATAATACAATACATTTTATGGTCTACACACTATATATCTATACATACGTAAATAAATTACCCATACAAATGTTGATATGCTGCAAAACAAAATCAATCAATGAACGAACATGGAAAAAATGTAGTAATTATGTCTACACAAGCGTATATACACAAAATCTGAGTATCATATGTACTCAACTGTGAAAGCAGAATAACATATAGCATATTTTTATTATTTCGAAGCTCCCAAAAAGATACAATTTCAGCATAAAATTAGGTACAAAATACTTACATTTCAGCATATAATAACCCATAGAGATATTGATGTGCCGCGAAACGAAATAAAACTAACAAACAATATGAAAGAACACGTCTAAATAGGCCAAAACGAAAATATTACTGACATCTCATTTTAACAGATATACAGGATGCGATGGATGAATTGTTGTCTAAATAGGCCAAAATAAAAATAACACTGACATTTCATTTTAACAGATATACAGGGTGCGATAGATAAATTGTCGTTTAAATGAGGCCAAAATGAAAATAACACTGACATCTCATTTTGACAGATTTATTTAACAAAATTACACCAAAAATATATTGAAATACTGTAGACGCAATTAAGTCAATACAATCGCCATTGGCTTGAATCACAGCCTCCAGCCGACTTCAGAATATCTTGCATCTTTTCTGGGCGGACTTCTTGTTTAAGTTGGTGAATGCTGCCATAATCCTTGCCTTCAGTTCATCTTTGGTATTACATGGATTTTTTGTCTCTTCCTCAAATGCGTCCCACACTTAATAATCAACAGGGGGCATTTTGAAGAGTAAGGTGGCCAGAGGTACACCTGCTTGTGTGATACGGTACTGAGACCTGAAGATGAATATAGACATAACTTTGTGATCACTCC
>JBBBDQ010001140.1:1392500-1430000 GCA_037127315.1 Ascarosepion bandense
AAGGGCTTTATGTAAAATTTGTGTGGCCTTCGGTATTTTAATTTTTTACAAAAATGACTAGTTGAAAATGTCATGAGGCCATTTCTGGCCATAGGTCTTTGGTTTGGAACAGGAAAGAAATGAGTAGAAAAGAGAAATCATAGAAAATAATAATGGCTAGGTTTAACCTATGAAAATTTCACGGTTTTCCTCTATGAAATTTCCGATACAAAGATAGAAAAGAGCGTAAGACAAGGATGAGTCTTTTCACCGGATCTATTCAACTTATACAACGAAACTATTCTGAGGACCCTAGATGTTATGCCAGGATGTGTTATCGGAGGCCACAATTTAAACAACATAAGGTACGCAAATGATACAGCGCTGATAGTTGACATGGAAAAGAAACTGCAAGACCTCCTACAGAAAGTAGCTGAAGAGATTGGCAAGAAAGTACTACAAATAAACTGCAAGAAAACCGAATGCATGGTCATCAGCAAAAAGAGCAAGCCAAAGTGACAAGTACAGGTGGGGGATACTAAAAGCAGGTACAAAAATTTAAATACCTGGGAAGTGTTCTAAAAGAAGACAGAAAGTGCGACACATTAATCCGAAGACGAATTGGCATGGCGAAGGACGAATTCCAGAAGCTGAGTACAGTATTGAGACAGAAAAATTTCGCTAGAAATGAATAAGTGAGTATTGGATTGCTATGTGATATCAGTTTTTCAATATGGCAGTGAATGCTAGACAATATAATCGAAGATGAAGGAAAAGCTTGAAGCAACAGAAGGATGCTGCGGATATCATGGATCGAGCATGTGAGTAATGATGAGGTTTTGGAAAGGATGGAAACGGAAAAGAAATTAATACTGAGCATTAGGAAGAAACAGCTAAAGTTCGTAAAACATGCAATGATGAAGGAGGGCTTGGAGAACCTGGTACTAACAGGCCAGATAGAGGGAAGGAGAGACAGAGGAAACAGTGTGTATCGTACTTGACTGGCCTGAGCAGGTGAATGGCAGAACAGGGTTTGCGTGGTGTAACAGGAGAAAGCGTGCAAGAATCACCAGGAATAGGGAGACGTGATCGCCTATGTCCTCAAAGAAGAAGGAGAAGCTGATAGCAAGTTCTACGGCAATAAAAACGTCGTTAAATATTTCAGTTTGACAATTTTAAAAATATATTTTTTTTTTTAATAATTTCACCCCGAGCAAGGCAGAAACGCCACTGATGTGCAGGGGGTTACATAAATGTAGAAAGATTAATTAGAAAAGAGTGAGGAGTACAAGCTAGTTAGAAAGGAACAATAGAAAGCTGAGAAAGCAGGTGCAATGACAGATACATGGGCAGAGAGAAAGTGAAGATTATACAGGGGAGGGGAGAGAGCTAGAGTCCAGTGGTTAGTAGGTGAGTATTAAGTTTGCTTTTGAATTTCTGGAGGTCGTAGCCGTCAGGAAAGCAAGAATACGGGAGTGAGTTCCACAGGCGGGAAGTGCGAGAGAGGAAGCTGCAGGAGTAGAATTGTCGTCTGCATTTGGCTAACCTGACTGTGAATGGGTGGGACCCAGTTGCCAGTCTGGTTGCACGGGTAAACACCTGTTGAGGAGGCATCAGTGACTTAAGCTCATCCGAGCAGAATCCATGAAAGTATTTATAGAAGAGACAGAGGAAAGCCACATTTCAACGATGGGAAAGTGGCTGCAGTCGAGTCGCCAGATCAGTACCTATCACATTACAGACTCTCCTTTGGAGCTTGTCAAGAACACTGAGGAGAACGGCAGGGGCACCTGACCATAAATGGCAGCAGTACTCCATGCACGGACGGATGGTTGACTTGTATATATGCAGGATGGATTCAGGTGGAAAAAACATCCTGGATCGACATAGTGACCCAATCTTCTTAGCAGTAGATTTTGCTATGGATTCAATATAGTGCTTCCATTTGAGGTCTGAGGACAGGGTAAGTCCGAGGAGGCGTAGTGTATTACTCTCCGGGAGAATCATCTGGTCCATGCTTATGGGAGGCAGAAGAGGTTGTCTGTAATGGTTGACAGACAACAGCTTGGTCTTAGATGAATTGAAGTTGACAAGCCACTTCTTGCCCCAGTTCACCACAGAGTGTAGATCCCGCTCAAGGTCAGCAGCGAGATTATGTCTGTCCGCCACGACAGGTTTCTTACTGGAGCGGGAGTATATTGTAGTGTCATCTGCGTAGATGCCTACTTGGGACTTGATCTCATCTGGGAGGTCGTTGATGAAAATAAGGAAGAGCGTCGGGCCCAGGATAGAGCCTTGTGGGACAACAGCATTCGTGCTGTAGGACGAAGAGGCACGCCCATTCAGAACGACCTTCATTTTGCGGTTATTTGAGAAAGATTGGATTAGGTCAAGCAGGCGACCGGTAATACCATAACCGCGTAGTTTGCATAGGAGGCCAGGGTGCCAAACCCTGTCGAAAGCCTTGGAGATGTCCAGAGCAACCGCGCGAGCCTCGTCAGACTCATCAAGGGCCTGTAGCATGTACTCCGTTACAGTTGTTAGCAGGTCGGCCGTGGACCTGTCGAAGCGGAATCCATATTGCCTGTCGGAGAACAGTTTGTGGGCGGTGAGATGATGAACTATTTCTGCATTGATTATAGCCTCGAATACTTTCCCGAATATCGGTAGAAGACTGATACGGCGATAGTTGGATGGGTCCGAGGGTTAACCACAGTTCTTAAAGACAGGAACGACTGAGGAGAATTTCCAGCATGCAGGAAAGCAGGAAGCAGAAAGGCAGAAGTTAAACAGTTTAGAGAGGACGGGAGAAAGTTCAGGGGCACACCTCTTAAGGACTATCACCGGGATTCCATCGTCTCCACACTCCTTATGGGGGTAGAGTTTTGAAATTACTCTGGATACTATTGTCGGGGTAATATATACGTCGTGCAGTTTGGCCTCAGTTCTAATAGGGAAGTCGGGTGGGTGCACTCCGGACGAGTCGAATGTGGAGTTGGATGAGAATCTGCGGGCAAAGCACTCAGCTTTGTCCGCAGATGACGTGAGAACATCAAATCCATGGATTAAAGGAGGTGTTGAGGATTTCCTATTGTTGAGCACTCGTTTACAAATCCTCCAATAGTCCTTGGAGCCGAACTTGCGGTCAGCTATGTGCTGTCGCATTCTCTCAGCAAACAACTGTTTGGCGTCATTTAGGGTTCTCTTGCACTCACTGCGAGCAGCTGTGAACAGGCGCCTATTGTGATCAGTTGGCTATCTCCGGAATAGACGGAAGTAATGGTTCCTGTGGGCAATGGCGGCTGAGCAGGCCGGAGAGAACCACGGAGAGGAATGAGGTTTTAAGCAATACTTCCTAGTGGGTATGAAGGCATCAATGCCAGCTTTCACCCATGACGAGACCTCAGAGGCACAGTCATCAACTGATAGGTCAAACACTTTTCCCCAAGGGACGTCGCAGAGGAAATCGCGAAAGGCATCCCAGTCAGCTTTTTGGTAGAGGTAGGAGGTTCTATAAGTAGGGGGCTCCTGGGGGGAGTGAGATTGGAAAGAAATACTGAGGGAGACTACAGCGTGGTCGGAGTTGCCGAGAGGGCAAAGCTGCGAGACTTGACAGGCGTCGGGCGCAGAGGTGAAACATATATCTAGCAGTGAGGAATGACCCGGTGTGCTTGGGAAGCGAGTGGGGAAGTCCACCACTTGCGTAAGGGATTGGGAAATAGCAAAATTCATGGCGTGAATGCCCGCCGAATCAGTAACGGCGTTTTCAAGCCACTCAGAGTGATGGGCATTGAGGTCTCCAAATACAAATATGTGGGCAAATGGGTGATAGGAAATAGCCTTATCTATGTCGTCGGCAGTGCTATCTAGTAGAGAGCAGTCAGGAGAGGAGGGAGAACGTTAAAGGAAGAATAGGTAGCTAACCGAACTGAGGAGAGACAAGCGGAGACATATGTATTGGTGGTCAGTAGATTCGAGTGAAGTCACCCTAGTTATGGGGAGGTGTTTGCTGACATAAACACCCAGCCCATGCATGTGGACAGTGGAATCCTTCCTTAAAAGGGGAAGATAACCAGGGATGAAGAGGTCAGAGGAGGGAATAGCTGAGTTGAGGTTAGTTTCGCAGAGCGCGAGGATGTCAGGGGACTTTTCATGCAGGAACGCTTCTACACTAGGAAAGTTAGTACGAATGCCTCGGATATTAGTGAAGGAGAGGTTAATGGGCTTAGATGGTTTGGATTTAACTGGTTTAGGGTCATTTCTGATTTGTTTCGTCATGTTTTTTGTTTATAGAAAGGGACCTAGGGTAGAGGATACAGGCGGTCATTACCCACGATCTGTGCTGGGATGGAAACTGGCTAGGGTTGCAACAAGGTGTGGCCTCGGGGTTGCCCACCGAAAACGCTTGCAGGGACACCTATCCATGCGCGACATGGCACTACAAGAACCCCGATATTATACAACTGTTGATCAGAGCAGCCGCTCTTGACGCTACGCAAGAGTTAGGGCTCCTAACTACCAGTCGGAAGCAGCAACCAGGAAACTGCCAACCCGGTACCCTCACAGTGATGAGCCATTGCCACCAACCGGCCAGATCGCAGGAAACTCACGGAAGCACCAGTACCAAGGTCTGAAGAGAGAAAAGAGAAAACCGGAAACCACATCCTAAACAGGAAACAAGGAACGAGCCTCTACTCCAGTTCAATAGACGTGGGAGGAGTATTGACCGGGCGATAGTGTAACCTATCTACTCCTATTAAAAAAAAACAAAAAAAACACGAACAACCTTCGAAAAAACACAAACTTACAAAAGTAGAGTTAACTAAGTTTTAACTTAGTTAAACTCCAAATGAACTCCAAAAAGGGGAAAAAAACAACAACGAAAAACACAGATATATATAAAAAAATAAAAAATAAAAATAACGAAAAATACCTCACAGTTTAACATAGGAAATTTGAATTAAAGTTTCATTCTTCAATTCTTGCTTTTCCCAAAAATCAACACCAAGTTAAGCTGCTAAGTAAATTCCCATTCAAAGAACATCACATGGCGTGGAGATATCTTTCTTTCTCACTGAAACAAAGTAGGTTCTTTGATAATTTTTTTGTTTTCCCACGTAAATGAAGTTAAAGGCTTTCACCTTTCTTTCTTTTATTCCTTTTTTCTTTTTTCACTGAAACTATGTCGCGTTTCTGATATGTATTTTATCTTTCCCCGGTATCAAAATGATGTAGTCTGTTTTTTATTAGGTATTAGCAGATTAGGTTGAACACTGCTATCTTTCTTTCTCTCTGTTTTTATTTAAACCAAGTAGCGTTTTAGATATACATGTTTGTCTTCTTACGCAATCAAAACGAAATATCAGAAGGTAACTTTAAACATTTCCATATTTCTTTTCTTTCTTTTTTTCTTTATTACACTGAAATCAAGTAGCTTCTTTGAGATGTATTTTGTCTTCCGCTCTGATCAAAAATGAATAGACCATGATTTCTAAGGTATTAGCAGAATGCATTTAACTTAACAAAAGAAAAGGGAGACACGCACAAAAGTAATAATAACAATAATAATAATAACCAAACAGCAAAAAGAAAACAATGTTGATAAAGTTAATACTCATCGATGTCTGCGACTGAAGGCTTTATTCTTGCAGCGCAAGACCAAAGTCTTTTCACTAGGATCTTTCAGGCAAATATTATACATAATAATGTGGATCCAAAATGCAGGTTCCGTGATAAATACCAAGAAACAAATGACCATCTAATCTCAAAATCTTCTGTACTTGCCCCAAATGAATATAAAAATTGTCGTGATAGAGTCGGGCAATATTTACACTGGACAATATGCAAACACTATGGAAAATATGTAAACAAATACTGGTATGAACATCACCCAACACTGGTTACAAAAATAGAAGATGTCACCATTCTATGGGATTACACCATCTACATAGACAGAAAAATTGAAGCAAATTTATTGTTAAAAACCAAGAAGAAAAAACTTGCTTATAAATTGATATGGCTTGTTCAGCGGATTGTAACATAGCAACCAAGGAATTCGAAAAACTTTCAAAAAATAAAGACCTGAAAATTGAAATAGAAAAAATGTGGAAATTGAAAACAAGAATCGTACCAGTGATAGTAGGTGCACTTGGAATAATAAAAAATGGAACAAAATGAAAAAATTCCTGGAAACCCTAGCTTAAGAGATATACAAAAAAATTTTCTTCTTAAGTACAGCCCACACATTAAGAAGAACGTTGTCTATGTAAAGCTAGGGTTGATTAGGGAGACAGAAAAAAAAAAATGAAATGGAGCCATAACAATACACCACGACCTGTCTTAGGTCTTCTTGCAGACATGGTAGGTAATGCGACCATAGCAGAAATCAAATTATGATGAAAAATCACACAACAATAATCGAACAGCAAAAACTACAAAAAAAAAAACTCTAATAAACGATGCTTATTTGTTAAAAAAGGAACCCCTTGCAGCATCGAGTGCAACATACACGGGGAGATGTAAAAAGGGTTAGAGTTAACTGGATAAGAGATGGGAATTGACTTTGGATTTAAATTCCTGGAGGTTATAGCTGTCAGGAAAGCAAGTCTATGGAAGGGAGTTCCACAGGCGGGAAGCGCGAGAAAAGAAGCTGATGAAGTAGAATTGTCGCCTGCATTTGAATATTAAAAAAAAAAACAAAAGCGTGAAAGTTTCACAGGTTAAAACCAGTAGCTATGATTATCATTATTATTATTAGTACTAGTATTAGTATTAGTATTAGTAGTAGTAGTATTAATAATAATAATAATAATAATAATAATAATAATAAGAAGAAGAAGAAGAAGAAGAAGAAGAAGAAAATGAAGACGAATTATGAGAAATAGCAGGCGTTAAGGAAACAACGAATACAAATAACTGCGTTCAATTTGCTAACTATGAATGGAAGTGGTTGTCTATTTTGAATCGGAGAAAGAATGAGAGGAAAATAAAAAAAGAATAAAGATAAAGGGAGGTAAGTAGAAACGTGAGAAGTGTGTATCAGTAAGAGGCTACTTGCAGTTATGTTTTCAATCCATAAAAGTTCCCGCTATTGATGACAGCGCTTAGATGAGCGCCCAACCCTCTTCTAAGCTCGTCAGATGGACACTTCCAATTGTGAGGCCGGCACATAAACTCCCCATACCACTGTGAACACGGAGAGGAGATGACGCAAATAAAACTAGAAAGCTGTAAATAAGATAGATGCAAGAGTCTAAAAAAAAAAGGACATTGCTTGCAGGATCTATTTGTGCTTTTCATACGAGCTGAAAAAATCGAATGTCTCTTTTGAATTATTAAGAACCATCAAAATAATAATCATTTTTTTTTTTTTGCAATACAGGCGAGAATATTTTTCTTGATTCTTTTGTGTTCACTCTTAATAATTCTATTATGATTGTACTTCTCGGTACATTCGTTAGCTGACACGACCATTACGCCAAGCCAATAACTCATAAATAATATACAAGGTTTTGATTGCATGGAAAGAAGGGAAAAGACACTACTTGGTCTCTGCGAGAAAACGAATAAGAGAAGATATATATATATATATATATATATATATATATATATATATAGGGGGAGAGAGAGGATCAAAATAAGCCGATAAAACAGGTTATACACATTGATCTCAGCTATTATTTTTCAACACACGTTGCTACTGAATGTGTCATAGGGTCCAGGTTTCAAGTGGATTTGACGGCAATAATGGCAATACCCGAACGCTTTTGGCCCTCCCCTTTATGAGGACATCTCAGGCACCGGGTATTAAATACAATCCCCCTACGAAAGGAGAGATACTGTCCCAGGGAAGGTCTTCTGGTGATTCGGTTTAATATTATTTGAACATTCCCAAACCAAATGTCCGAGAAGTAATGGTCACTCAGATAAAACTGCCATTTTTATGCGCGCAGGATCGGAGGACGAAATAAGTCAATCGGCAAAAGTTCAGTTACAATAAATTATATAGCATCGTCAGCTGAAATATTTTAAAATTGTCTTTCTAAGAAAGAAAGAATGAAAGAAAGATGGAATTGCTAAATTTCAATGATATGGAGAAAGTTATCAATTTCAAAATTTTATTTGTACCCCCTTACTTCTAAAAATGATGATCAGTAGTCATATTTATGAATGTCATTGCAACCTCTTATTAAACTTCATAAGCTCAAATATTTATGGGTAAAAAGACTGAAAGAGACATTACTTGGTTTCACCAAGAACAGACAAAAAAAAAAAAAGGGAAAATGCAAGATATTAGATTTTCATCTCCTGCCAATTTAACATAAATAATGGCCATTCCGTTTTGCTCGTGTAGAAGAGCGGTAAAACGCTACTTGGTTTCATTGAAAAAAGAAAGAAAGAAAGAAGAAAAAATAAAAGAAGAACAAAGGAAGTGAAGAGATAAACGTTTGTCGTCTCTTGCCAATTCCTCAGACATAATGGACATTCCGTTTTGGAAAGAAAAAAAGAAAGAAAAAATAAGCGGAGAAAGAGTTTGATGTCTCCTACCACTTACTCAGAAATAATAGACATTCCGTTTTGATTGCGTGGAAAGTGGGGAAAAGACACTACTTGGTTTCAGTAACAAAACAGAAAGAAAAATAAGGGAAGCGATAAATGTTTGACGTCTCCTGTCAATTCCTCAGAAATAATGGACATTACGTTTTAATCACATGAAAGGGGGGAAGAGACACTACTTGGTTTCATTGAGAAAAAAGGAAGAAAAAAGTGAAAATAGAAAAAATTGTCAATTTCATATCTTTTATCATTTATAGCCACATCTAAAAAAACGATTTGATTTTCATATTTGTAATTGTTAATATAATTGCAGTACTGTGTTCAAATTGTTAAACTCAAATATTTAACGATTCAATAGATGAATTTCTACGGATATTCTAGTGTCGTAAAATTCGCCATGAGCTTTTTCAATAAGTAATTTAAGAAATATTCACGGTCTTTCTAGTAATAATAATGGTTGGTAACTGTCGTGGCGGCATCACCAACAGACTGAATGAACTCTTCCAGCCATTACTTATACCTCCTCTCACAAGAGATGAGAGGAGGTAGGCTGCGGAGAGCGACCTCGGAGCGGCCCGAAATCTGCCGAGAGTCGGTCTACGAACACTGCTACATTAACGACCATTATGAGTCCCAGTTCTCAGGTCGAGGGTCGAATCACAGTATTCCACACTAACTCGTATTATCGTTCCTACTAACCAAGTTGCAAGTCTTGCATTCTTTTCGTATATAATATACATTTGTATTTTCCTATTTGGTTAATTTTGCGTTATTCTTACAGGACATTTAAACGGGGTCAATAACAGTAACTCGTTTCTGAGTACACCATTCTTTCTCTGTTTTTTTCTTTTGTGTGTGTGTGTGAAAAAGAAAGAATATATAAATTAAAGAAAGAAAGAAAGGGAGAGGGAGGAAGCAAAATGCTCACATGCGTTTAACGTCTGCTTCAGTGAAATGGAATATCTTACTTCTTTAAATAAGGACCTGAATACATAGTTACGTATTTTTATTTCAATATTTTTTCGAAGTTGTTAATCTCAAATATTAACGATTTGATAGTGGAATTTCTACAGATATTTTATTGTCGCAGAATTCAATATGAGATCATTCAACTCAAGAATTAAGAAATTTTTACGGTATTTCTAGTAATAATAATGGTTGATAATTCGTTTCCGAGTACACCATTTTCCCCAACTGTTGACAACTACTCAGGCATATTTTGCGTTTTTGAAAACCCACAGAAATGAGCTCTAGTTTAGGTTAAACACAAGACAGTTTCTAGAAGATGGCTCATAAGCTTGTTGCGATTAACAGTTAAAATTAAGGTCAGTCCGCTGAAAGCATTGGTCATGATGACATCTGACCTATTGCCAGTAAAGCTGTTAACAATTCCGTCTGTCCGTTTTCACTCTAAAGAAGGTAAAAACAAATAAAGGTGTAATATGTCTTACTTTTTCTCTTTCGTCAATTTAAATTTCCCCTCTTGATTTTGTTTGCTTTTTTTATCAAAGAAGTTACTTATTTATGTTTTTCGACAGAGAGAGTCAACCAGTCTAGTTTTCTAAAGGTCTTTGAAGAGCGATTGATGTAAATTTTTCTATTTTTTCCTTCTTTGTCTTCATTCTTCCTCTCCTTCTTTTTTGCTTACTTATTTTTTTTACTTCATTATTCATTCTTTTTTTCGTTCTTCTTCTACTTCTTTTTCGCTTGTTTATTATTTTTCATTTACTTCATTCTTCATTCTTATTCTTTTTCCTTCTTTCTCTTCTTTCTTCTTCTCCTTCTTTTTTCGCTTACTTATTATTTTTCATTTACTTCATTCTTCATTCTTATTCTTTTTCCTTCTTTCTCTTCTTTCTTCTTCTCCTTCTTTTTCGCTTACTTATTATTTTTCATTTACTTCATTCTTCATTCTTATTCTTTTTCCTTCTTTCTCTTCTTTCTTCTTCTCCTTTTTCGCTTACTTATTATTTTTCATTTACTTCATTCTTCATTCTTATTCTTTTTTACTTCTTTCTCTTCTTTCTTATTCTCCTTCTTTTTCGCTTACTTATTATTTTTCATTTACTTCATTCTTCATTCTTATTCTTTTTCCTTCTTTCTCTTCTTTCTTCTTCTCCTTCTTTTTCGCTTACTTATTATTTTTCTTTTACTTCATTCTTTATTCTTATTCTTTTCCGTTCTTTTATTCTTCTACTTCTTCCTTTCCGCTTACTCATATTTTTTTACTTTCTTCATTCTTATTCTTTTTCCTTCTTTTTGCTCTTTCTTCTTTTACTGCTTCTTTTCCGCTTACTTATTATTTTTCTTTTACTTCATTCTTTATTCTTATTCTTTTTCTTCTTTTTCTTCTTTCTGTTTCTTTTTCGCTTACTTATTATATTTTTACTTCATTCTTCATTCTTATTCTTTTTTCTTCTTTTACTTTTTTCTTCTTCTTCTTATTCACTTCTTTTCTTTTTTCTTCATTTTTCATCTTTTTATCATCTATTTCTTCTTTCTTCTTTCTTTGCTTTCTTCTCCATCATCTTCTTCATTCGTCATTCTTCTTTTTGTTGTTTGTCTTCTGCCTTTTTCTTTTTACTTTTCTTCTCTTTATTATTCTTATAGTTTTTATCTTTTACGTCATTTTCTGCTCCTTCACTTCTTTTTCTTTTTCTTCTTCTTATAATTTTTATTCTATTTCATTTTTTTTTTGTTTCTTTTTTTTGTATACTTTTTTCTTCTTCTTCATTTTCATCTTATTATTATAATTTGTAGGATTTATACTCTATTAATTCCGGGTCACAACCAGAAACCTAATATCAGATATGGTACCATGACATTTTAACCTGATCATTAAAAAAATAAATAAATAAATAAATAAATACAAGCTATTATTATATTAACAAAGAAATCTAAACTTATTTATAAATGGAACTCTCTCTCTCTCTCTCTCTGTGTGTGTGTGTGTGTGTGTGTGTGTGTGTGTGTGTGTGTGTGTGTGTGTGTGTCCGTTACATATAGATTCCGAAACTGACTGACGGCGGGTTGACAAGTCAGGATCGATGACGTTGCAGATTTCTTTCTTAATAAAACCTCAAGATGAATAGGAGGAGGATAAAGAAATCATAGCAACAGTATTCAATGCAAGGACGAATGGTAGATTTATAAATGTGCAAAATGGCTTGGACAAAAACCTCAAGAGGAATAACAAAAGAACCCAATGAGTTATAGCAACAGTATTCCATGCAAGGGCGAATGGTAGATTTATAAATGTGCAAAATGGCTTCTGACAAAAAACCTCAAGAGGAATAACAAAAGAACCCAATGAGTTATAGCAACAGTATTCCATGCAAGGGCGAATGGTAGATTTATAAATGTGCAAAATGGCTTCTGACAAAAACCTCAAGAGGAATGACAAAAGAACCCAATGAGTTATAGCAACAGTATTCCATGCAAGGGCGAATGGTAGATTTATAAATGTGCAAAATGGCTTCTGACAAAAACCTCAAGAGGAATGACAAAAGAACCCAATGAGTTATAGCAACAGTATTCCATGCAAGGGCGAATGGTAGATTTATAAATGTGCAAAATGGCTTCTGACAAAAACCTCAAGAGGAATAACAAAAGAACCCAATGAGTTATAGCAACAGTATTCCATGCAAGGGCGAATGGTAGATTTATAAATGTGCAAAATGGATTCTGACAAAAACCTCAAGAGGAATAACAAAAGAACCCAATGAGTTATAGCAACAGTATTCCATGCAAGGGCGAATGGTAGATTTATAAATGTGCAAAATGGATTCTGACAAAAACCTCAAGAGGAATAACAAAAGAACCCAATGAGTTATAGCAACAGTATTCCATGCAAGGGCGAATGGTAGATTTATAAATGTGCAAAATGGATTCTGACAAAACCCTCAAGAGGAATGACAAAGGACCACATGTGTTATAGCATCAGTATTCAATGCAAGGACAAATGGTAGATTTATAAATGGGCAAAATGGCTTCTGACAAAAACCTCAAGAGAAATAACAAATGAACCAAATGAGTTATAGCAACAGTATTCAATGCAAGGACGAATGGTAGATTTATGAATGTGCAAAATGGATTCTGACAAAAACCTCGAGATGAATAACTGTTATCGTGGAACATCCTTCCATACCCCACAATGGAATGTTCTAGTCTATAAAGGACGGCGACAAGCGGTACGAGGGGAGCAAATTGACTTAGGCGAAGCCATTCTCTATTTAATAGTTTATTCCAGTCCTACTCGTTGATTGGTATTCTGTATCTTATTGTTAATTGTCCCTTAGTACAATAAATCCGTTATATCGTATTCCTGTGTCGAGTACCCTTCTTCCACTAATATTTATACTGATATTTCTTTCCGGAATATATCAGATAGGCGGCGAGGATTCGAAGAAGTTTCCGCAGGAGGAAAAATTACATTCTCGCTAAATATCAGATTGGCGAGGAGGATGACTGTCGCCTGTGTTTGGCGAACTAGGAAAATTACTACCGGAAATCAGTTGGCGACAGAGAAGAGTAAATTCACACGGAAATTTCAGTTGTCGAACAAGGATTAAGGACCTCTAAGGAGAAACCATATTAAACGGGGAGTCGTAAAATATTTCAGCTAAGAACCTTCAACAGTGACGACAATATAAAAAAAAATGAGTTAAGGTAAGAGGTAGTTTTTTATAGGACGGGTTAAAAAAAACGCGTCCTATAAAAAACGACGTTTTTCTTGCCAAAGAGTTAAATTATTGGTCAACTGTATGATTGAATATTTTTCCATATACATATTTTTGGTGTACGAAATAGGGAACAATTAGCAGAATTTACGAAGACGCTAGGCGTAGCAGTTCAAAAACTAATACAACAACAAACAGATCTTCAACAACAACTAATACAACAACAGCAAAGTCAACAAAAACAACAAATAGACCTTCAACAACAAATATTAAAACAAGAGGTTTTATAAAAAATATTATTAAAGCAAGACGAACCAAAGGAAGGTTCCAGAATTTTCTCTGTGGAGTGTATATCAAACTCTCCTTCAGAATTTTTGTACGAACCTGAGGAGGGAATATCTTTTCCTGCGTACTTTAAAAGGTACGAAACAATATTTTCAAAATGGTGTAAAAATTAAGAAAAAATTATGATTTGTTACAAAAAATCGGTGCTCAGGAAAATACGAAATGTACGAACTTCATTTTGCCAAATGAACCAGAGGAGATTTCGTTTGACGAAACTGGAAAAATTATCTAAAATGTTTGGCGAACGGGACAGTTTGTTTCATACACGGTATAAATGCTTAACTATCGTGAAAAAAGAGGACGAAGACTTTGTTGAGTACGCTGGGAAAGTTAACTCCCAATGTTAACGTTTCAAAATTAAAGAAATCAAGGAAGATATGTTCAAATGCCTAATTTTTGTGCAAGGTTAAACGGCGCCTAAGGACAAGGAAGTTCTTTCAAAGATGTTAGCAATGTTGGAGCATGTTACGGACATGACTTTACAGAAAGTATCGGAGGAATGCCAAAAATTAATAAACATTAAAAGGGATAATTCATGTATTGAAGAAAAGAATATTGCCCGAATACACAAAGTTAAGCAACGTGCCTACAAAGAGGAAAGACCATACTGAAAATCATGTGGCAACACTAATCATGTCACAAGTCAGTGCTATTTTAAAAATAAAATATGCTTTGAATTTGCGCAAAAAGGACACAAGGCAGTAATGTGTAAGAAAAAAAATATCAACAGCCCAAAAGGATAAATACAGTCTAAGAAAGTTACAAAGGATTTCGGTACAAGAAAGTACGTTTATATCAAATTAAATAGTTGAAATATCACTTGTTTGTTAGATACCGGAAGTAACATTGCATTTCAGTGCATTTCAACAAATTATGGAAACGATGTTGTCGGGGCTCGGCTATGCAAAGGCATACTTGGACGACATTTTAATAAAAAGTTAAAATATGTAAGAACATAAAACGCATGTCCGTGAAGTTTTTAAAAGAATTACGAATTATGGATTCAAGGTAGTACTTGAAAAGTGCGAGTTCTGTACGGATAAGATTGAATATTTAGGCCAAATAATTGATCATAAGGAAAGAACACCTAACCCAAACAGAACTGAAGCAATAAAAAATATGCCTACTCCGGATAACGTGACTAAGTTACAGTCATTTCTGGGATTTGCAAATTATTACAATATATATATTCCTAATATGCATGTCTTGAGAATACCATTGAACAAATCATTGGAAAATTAAAAAGTGGTGTTAATCAAGGGAATGCAACGAAGCATTTAAAAAACGTTAGTTCATTTTGATTCAAATAAAGAGTTAATTGTAGCGACGGATGCAAGTGAATACGGCATAGGAGCTGTGCTGTTACACAAATTCGAGGATGGCGTATCAAAATCTATCGCTCATGCATCGAGAACGTTGCTTCCAGCGGAAAGAAATTATATCCAGATAGAAAAGGGAGCACTAGCTATAAGTTATGCTGTGAAGAAATTTCACAGACTCATTTATGGGAGATCGTTCGTGCTACAAACCGACCATAAACCTTTATTGTCGATTTTTGGGTCGAACAAAGGAGTACCTACTCATTCCGCAAACAGGCTGCAAAGACGGAGTGTAATCATGTTAGATTACAATTTTAAGATTAAATTTATTCCGTCTAAGGAAATTGCATACACGGATTGTCTTTCAAGAATAATTCCGAAAAACTCTGAGTTGTTGAAGGAAACGGTGATAGCAGCGTTAAAAGAAGAGAAGAAACTTACGGATGTACTGGTGAACACCGTTAGTGAATTACCAGTAACTCTGGAGGAAATTAACAAAATGGCGAAAACGGATGATTACATTTCAAAGATGATTAAACAAGTGAAAGGGAATGAGAAAAACAAAGGATGTAAAGTTTCACCATTTTCAATTTGTAATGAAGCACTACTGTATGCTCAAAGAGTGGTATTTCCACGTGTTCTACGAAAGAGGGTATTAAAAGAATTTCATTTGTGTCATCCGGGTATATCCAGAATAAAATCATTAATGGGGAGTTATGTATACTGGCCTAGGATGGACCAGGACATTAAAGATTTGGTGAAGCAGTGTAAAAGCTGTCAGTTAGCAGCAAAATACCCACCCATAAAAACTCAGCCGTGGCCTAAAACGGATGTGTTGAAGGTCACGGATACATGTGGACTATGCAGGACCATTAAATGGAGAATATTACCTACTCATTGTGGATAGCTATTCTAAATGGCCTGAAGTGTATAGATTTAAGCACACGACAGCGGCAAATACAATAAAGGCGTTAAATGAAGTATTTAGCCGTCTGGGGGTATCAAACATAATTGTGAGTGACAACGGTACCATGTTTACAGGATCTGACTTTAAACGTTATTGTGATTCGTTAGCAATCGAACACATAACAACACCTACATATAATCCGAGATCGAATGGTCAGGCAGAAAGGTTTGTCGATACGTTCAAAAGAGCAATGAGAAAAGCTGATGGGATTGACACTGAAGACAAAAATATTCCAACTTTTCTGATGGTTTACAGAGTTACACCACATCAGAAGGTTAATGGAAATTTGTCGCCTGCGGAGGTCATGTACGCAAGAAAGATTAGATCAGTCTTTGATAGGTTATTATCAAAGGAAGAGAAAAAGAAGACCTTCATAAAAAAAAACTCGGGTATGAAATATTACAAAGAAGGTGATAAGGTTTTCTTTAAAAACTATCGCTCTGGAAAGTTTTTGGGGGAAGACGGTGTAGTAAGTCGAAGATTCGGGAGAGTGATCTATATAATTCAAGGACAGACGTTTGTCTGTATAAAACACGTAAATTAATTGAGACCCTGATAGGTTGAAACCGTTAACAATGATCAAGAGATACCGATGGAGGTATTGTATGATACATTCCAAATAAAACTACCCACTAACGTTGGAGTACCGATGGAAGTAACTGCTGATTCTCCTAAAAGTGGGGACACAGGGAGATGAAGTAATAGAAAAAGAAAAAAAATGAAACGGCTATGCCCAGATCCTAAAAGGAAAAAATATTGAGCAAAATTCTAGGAAGAATTTAGCTCGGGGGAAGATGTTATAGTGGAACAACCTGTCATACCCATAATTAAATACTCTAGTTTATAAAGGATGGTGACAAGAGGTACAAGGGATGCAAACGTCTTAGGATGACTGCTCTATAACACTGTCAGCTCTCTCTTCGGGTAGAGGGCGCTCTCTGCTTCCGAGTAGAGAGCACAAACCCAGTCGTGGTTCCGCCGAAGGGTAGAATCACGACTGGGGAAAAATAGACAGACATTTTTTTGGCCCGGCTATATGGTCGGGAATACCCACTATAAAATGACCATGTGTCACATCCGGTATGGCGTGGGAAGGCTAGTAAATACAGCAAACGTCTTAGGCGAAGGCATTCTCTATTTGAAAGTTTATTCCACTCCTACTGTTCTGTATCTTATTGTTAAGTGTACCTTAGTACATTAAATCCATTATATCGTATTCCTGTGCCGAGTACCCTTCTTCCACTAACCTTTATACTGATATTCCTTTCCGGGGTATATAGATAACAGGAGAACCCAATGAGTTATGGCAACAGTATTAAATACAAGGACGAATGGTAGATTTATAAATATCCAAAATGGATTCTGACGAGAACCTGGAGATGAATAACAAGACCACCAAATGTGATAAGGAAACAGTATTCAATGCAAGGATGAATCGTAGATTTCTAAATGTGAAAAATGGATTTTGACAAAATCCTCAAGATGAATAACAAGAGCACCCGAGGAGATATGGCAACAGTATTCAATGTACGGACGAGTGGTAGATTTATAAATATGCAAGATGGATTCTGATGGGAAAAACCTTCTAGCCAGACAGTGTGAGGCAAACTTACTTGCGATGAATTCGACGTTGTCTTTCCACTTGAGGTCGGTTAAGAGAGTGAAGCCAAGGAGGCGCAGTGTGTTGCTTTCTAGCAGACTAGCGTCATCAATACCGATGAAATCTACGAAGGATTCTCTATGGTAGTTAAAGGAGTGCAGCTTCATTCTGGAAGCATTACAATTTAAAGCATTTCCTAACCCCTTCCAATACAAACTAAATGTCATTTTCAATAGCAACAACGAGGTTTACGTTGTCAACCTTGAGAGATTTCTTATTAAAACAGAAATAAATGGTGATGTCATCTGCATAGATGCCCACATGGAAACTGATTACACCGGGAAGATTATTGATGAAGATCAGAAAAAGTATATGGCCTAGGATAGAGCCTTGAGGTTCGGTCGCTTTCGAACCTCAAGCGAGCGAAAGTTTGTTCGTTCAAAGCAACCTGCATTTCACAATTTGATAATAACAATTAAAGATAAAATGCAACAATCTTCCAGAAATATCGTAGCTCAGGAGCTTGCACAGAAGGTCAGCATGCCAAACCTTGTCAAATGCTTTCAAGATATCAAGAAAAACAGCACGAGCTTCGCTGTTTTTATCAAGAGCCTGGTATATTTATTCAGTGATGCTCGTTAGCGGGTCAGTGTTAAACTTGGCGAATGAAAGCCATATTGTTTGTTATAGATTAGATTATAAGATATGATATGATAAAAAATTTCAGCGTTAATAATAGGTTAATGCACTGGAAAAAATGTACCACAAAGAATTGATGGAGACGCTTAGCAGTCTCGACATATTTGGGAAAGACATTAGAGTAATTAAGAATCTCTACTAGAAACAAACTGCCTGCATACGGACAGGTAACGAATTCAGCAGCTTTACAAAGATAGAAAGAGGCGTAAGACAGGGATGTGCTTTTTCACCGGATCTATTCAACTCGTACAGCAGGACGATTTTGAGGACCCTAGATGTTATGCCAGGATTTGTCATCGGAGGCCACAATCTGAACAACCGGAGATACGTATATGATACAGTGCTGACAGCAGACACAGAAAGAAAACTACAAGACCTCCTACAGAATATAGCTGAAAAGAGTGATAAGAAAGGACTACAAATACACTGCAAGGAAACCGAATGCATGGTTTTCAGCAAAAAGAGCAACCCAAAATGCCCAATAAAGGTGGGGGATACTAAAATCAAACAGGGACAAAAATTTCAATATCTGGGAAGTGTTCTAACAGAGTGACACAGAGATCGGAAGGCGAATTGGCATGGCGAAGGACGCGTTCCAGAAGCTGAATAAAGTATTAAGGCACAGGAAATTTCACTAGAAACAAAGAAGAGAGTACTAGATTGATAAGTGATGTCAGTTCTTCAATATGGCAGTGAATGTTGAACAATATCATCAAAGATGAAGGGAAAACTAGAAATGTGTTTCTACAGACGGATACTGTGGATATCATGGACCGAGCATGTGAGCAATGATGACGTTTGTGAAACAATGGAAACGAAAATGAAATTAATATTGAGAATCAGGAAGAGACAACTGAAGTTTCTTGAGACATGCAATGAGGAAGAAGAGCTTGGAGAACCTGATACTAACAAGGCAAGATAGAGGGGAAAAGAGACAGGGGAAAGCAGCAGATAACATATTTGAAGCGCTTGAGCAGGTGGATGACAGTACAGAGGTTGCATGGTGTTACAGGAGAAGGTTTGCTAAGGTCCACCAGGAATAGGGAGACGTGGAAGGCCATGATCGCCTACTTCCTGAAAGGACAAGGCACATAGCAGAAGAAGAGCTTCTTACTTGTTAAAAATCTATATGAGTCCATAATTAGAGAGGTCTGAATGTTGACTAGAGTTTTTAAAACAAGAACTACAGAAGAAAATTTCTCAGAAACCGGAAAGTAGGAAGCAGTGAAGCAGTACTTATAGAGCAGGAAAGAACTCACGGGCACATTCTTTAAGGTGATGACTGGAATTCCATCACCTCCGATTGCCTTATGGGAGTCAAGTGTAGAAATTATGTTAAAGACTAGAGACGTGGTCATATATATATGTATTTAAGTTGAGCCTTAGCTCTAAGTGAGAAATTGGGTGTGGCTGCTTCAGGCGAGTCAAGTGTGTAGTTGGAAGGGAATTTGCGAAGAAAGCACTCGACCGTGTCCACTGTGTATATTATGACCTCAATCTGTTTAAATAGAGGAAGGACCGAGGGTTGCTGTTTTTCGGTCCACTTTTAGAAAGTCGCCAGAGTTCCTTAGAACCAAACTTGCGAGATGCTATACGCTGCTTCATTTTATCAGCAAACAGCAGTTTAGCATCATTTAGGACACGTTTGCGTTTGTTACGAGTAGTGTAAAAAAGGCGCCTGTTGTGATCAGAAGTATCGTTCCAGTAAAGTCGGAAGAAGTGATTCGTATCGGCAATTGCAGCTGAGCAAACAGAAGAGAATCAAAGCGATAAACGAGGGTTAAGTCTGAATTGCCTGGCTGGGATGAAAAGGAGAGAAACAGGAGAGAATCAAAGCGATAAACGAGGGTTAAGTCTGAATTGCCTGGCTGGGATGAAAAGGAGAGAAACAGGAGAGAATCAAAGCGATAAACGAGGGTTAAGTCTGAATTGCCTGGCTGGGATGAAAAGGAGAGAAACAGGAGAGAATCAAAGCGATAAACGAGGGTTAAGTCTGAATTGCCTGGCTGGGATGAAAAGGAGAGAAACAGGAGAGAATCAAAGCGATAAACGAGGGTTAAGTCTGAATTGCCTGGCTGGGATGAAAAGGAGAGAAACAGGAGAGAATCAAAGCGATAAACGAGGGTTAAGTCTGAATTGCCTGGCTGGGATGAAAAGGAGAGAAACAGGAGAGAATCAAAGCGATAAACGAGGGTTAAGTCTGAATTGCCTGGCTGGGATGAAAACACTGATCTCGGCTGCCATTCAGGTGGATAACTAAGAGAAACAATTTTCTACAGGGAGACTAAAAATTTTGTTCCTAAGGTCATCACAAAAGAAATAACGGAACGAGTACCAGTCCGCTCTTTGATAGCAGTAAGATATTCTTCTGGAAAGGAGTTCTTTGAAAAAGAGGAGTAGAAAGAGATATTAACAGACACTACTGCGTGATCAATTGCCAAGAGGGTAGAGCTGCATGGCGTAGCAAGAGTCCGGGATAAAAGTTAAAAATGAAATAGAAGTGTGTCTTCAGGATTACTGGGGATACGCGTCGGGATATTCACCTCTTGTATAGGAGACTGGGTGGCACAGAAGTTCAGACGCCAGCAAAATAAATGACATAATTTTTCAATCACATGGGATGATGAGCATTGAAGTCACCAAACACAAATATATTAGCGAATGGGTGAAAAAAATGGCCTTATCTATATTATCTGAAATAAATAAATCCGAGGGCTCCAACTACAGTTAGAATTGTTTATGTTCTCATTTGAAGATTTTAATTATTGATATCATTATTGTTATCATCATATTTTCATTTCTGCTGTGGTCGCACTTTGTACCAACTCGGCGGAAGTTGCAGGCAGTGCTATGTTGTTATGGATACATTGCATTTGTTTTTCTAACTCTCATGACATTAATATCGTTATTATTATTATTATTATTATTATTATTATTTGTTTTCTTTTCAGTACACATCTCCTTCCCAGTCCTACCCAATGGCTTCATGACATCTTACACTGATAAAAAACAAACAAACATACATATTACATAGATAAATCTCATGGTAATGTGTGATTTGTAGCTGTGAGTACAATTTTCTTTTTATATTTCCTTAGGGCATGTGCTTCCAGGAATCTCTTTAATGAGTCTTTCGGAAGTTTTTCGAATCAATAAATTATTATTATTATTATGATTATTATGATTATTATTATTATTATTATTGCGGTTTTTACATTATTCAGATTATTGTCCTTATCTTTGTTGCCACTTGAACGACATTTCGACCGTTGTACGCCTTCTTCAGGTGATAGGAATTTCGAACCGAACCCTTTATTACAATCCATTCCTTGCGTAGTAGTGTCTCTTTTGGTAGTTAAAGGTTATCTCCCTCTAACCCTGTTCACAACTGCTGTAGCCAGGTATTGATCTCGCAACTCAAATCACTGGAACTAACAAACGTCTCTATCTATGTGACTTTAAGGACAAGAACAACTGAATTTTGGGGACTTATAAACCTAATGACCAGTAACCCTTTTTTACCAGACCTCATATTGCAATTTTTTGATATTAATGGTCTTCTCTAGTATTTTTTATGTTTATGGTTTTCCCTAGTATTTTTTACCAGACCTCATATTGTAATTTTTTGATATTAATGGTCTTCTCTAGTATTTTTTATGTTTATGGTTTTCCCTAGTATTTTTTACCAGACCTCATATTGTAATTTTTTGATATTAATGGTCTTCTCTAGTATTTTTTATGTTTATGGTTTTCCCTAGTATTTTTTACCAGACCTCATATTGTAATTTTTTGATATTAATGGTCTTCTCTAGTACTTTTTATGTTTATGGTTTTCCCTAGTATTTTTTACCAGACCTCATATTGTAATTTTTTGATATTAATGGTCTTCTCTTTTTTAGTTTATTTTTTATGTTTATTTTTTGGTTTTCCCTAGTTTTTTATTTTTTACCAAGGACCTTCATTTATTGCAATTTTTTGATATTAATTGTGGTCTTTCTCTAGTATTTTTTATGTTTATGGTTTTCCCTAGTATTTTTTACCAGACCTCATATTGTAATTTTTTGATATTAATGGTCTTCTCTAGTATTTTTTATGTTTATGGTTTTCCCTAGTATTTTTTACCAGACCTAATATTGCAATTTTTTGATATTAATGGTCTTCTCTAGTATTTTTTATGTTTATGGTTTTCCCTAGTATTTTTTACCAGACCTCATATTGTAATTTTTTACACTAAACATTTTCTC
Source organism: Ascarosepion bandense (assembly GCA_037127315.1). Classification (NCBI taxonomy): domain Eukaryota; kingdom Metazoa; phylum Mollusca; class Cephalopoda; order Sepiida; family Sepiidae; genus Ascarosepion; species Ascarosepion bandense. Next base: position 1,414,889 of record JBBBDQ010001140.1, read on the forward strand.
TGGCACTCAGTATTACCGGTTCCCACATTGTGTTCATCTCTATGTTTGGTCCGCTTAGGAGATTTTTGAAGCCTAGTATATGTGGGTTCAACATTCCTAGCGCCAGAGGAAGGCCGGTGCGTACAACGTCGCACAAATGGCAACCAAGGTGAGAACAATAGTCCGAATAATGTCAATACTGTAAATAATACCGCATCTCAGAAATATAGACAAACATTATTTATCATTGTTTGTATATATCATCGTCGTCATTATTATTATGTCATTTTTCATCATATTTCGATTTCTGCTTTGGTCTCACTACCAACCAAGTCTGCGGGGAGACCTAAGGCAGGTAGTGGCATGTTGTTATGGCTCCATTTCATGTTTTTCTATCTTCCTTATCATCCCTAGCATTACATAGATAAAGTTTTCCTTAGTGTGTGCGCTGTACTTAATAAGACAATTTTTTGTATATCTCTTAAGCTGGGGTTTCCAGGGATTCTTTCAATGTGTTGTTTTGTTCCATTTTTTATCATTCCAAGTGCACCTACTATCACTGGCACAACTCTTGTTTTCAATTTCCACATTTTTTCAATTTCAATTTCCAGGTCTTTATATTTTGACAGTTTTTCAAATTCCTTGATTGCTATGTTACAATCCGCTGGACAAGCCATATCAATTAATAGACAAGTTTTCATTATTATTATTATTATTATTATTATTATTATTATTATTATTGGATTTTAAGTTCTATAATAGTAATTTATTTTTTATTATCGTAATTTAATTCTATTATTTTTCTTATTACACATATCTTCTCACCTTCTTCTTCTTCTTTTTCTTCTTCTTCTTCTTCTTTTTATTATTATTATTATTATTATTATTATTATTATTATTATTATTATTATGTTTAGAGATTATTCCCGGAGATCGACAGAGATCAAAGACTTTCAAATCGAGAAAACTTTTAATCCATCCTGCATATATACAAGTCAACCATCCGTCCGTGCATGGAGTACTGCTGCCATTTATGGTCAGGTGCCCCTGCCGTCCTCCTCAGTGTTCTTGACAAGCTCCAAAGGAGAGTCTGTAATGTGATAGGTACTGATCTGGCGACTCGTCTGCAGCCACTTTCCCATCGTCGAAATGTGGCCTCCCTCTGTCTCTTCTATAAATACTTTCATGGCTTCTGCTCGGATGAGCTTAAGTCACTGATGCCTCCTCAACAGGTGTTTACCCGTGCAACCAGACTGGCAACTGGGTCCCACCCATTCACAGTCAGGTTAGCCAAATGCAGACGACAATTCTACTCCTGCAGCTTCCTCTCTCGCACTTCCCGCCTGTGGAACTCACTCCCGTATTCTTGCTTTCCTGACGGCTACGACCTCCAGAAATTTAAAAGCAAAGTTAATACTCACCTACTAACCACTGGACTCTAGCTCTCTCCCCTCCCCTGTATAATCTTCACGTTCTCTCCGCCCATGTATCTGTCATTGCACCTGCTTTCTCAGCTTTCTATTGTTCCTTTCTAACTAGCTTGTACTCCTCACTCTTTTCTAATTAATATTTCTACATTTATGTAACCCCCTGCACATCAGTGGCGTTTCTGCCTTGCTCGGGGTGAAATGATTAAAAAAAAAAAAAAAAAGTATTCTCACAGCTACCAATACCATTGTCAAGTTATTAACATTTCCTTCCTTCTCTCTTTCTTTTTTTTTCTTTTTTTAGTTCTTCATCATCATCTTCTTCATATTATTATTCTTATTCTTATTATTATTCCATGTCTTCAGAAAACAGGTACGTCCTTATCATCACGTGGTCTCGACATATAGATCAAAATTACTTAAATTCCAAATGCCAAAGTTTCTAAATTGTCTCGCAGTTACCAACGACATCATCTTCAGGAGGCTAAAAAAAATATATTTTTTCTTTCTTCTTCTTCTTCTTCTTCTTCTTCTTCTTATTATTATTATTATTATTATTATTATTATTATTTAATGTCTGTAAAAATCATGTGTGTAGGGATTATGCCCGAAGATCGACAAAGATCAGAGATATTCAAATCCAAATAACTTTCTGACTAATCTCGCAGCTACCAACATCATCGTCAGAACATTAAGAATTCTTTCTTTCTTACTTTCTTTCTTTCTTTTTTCTTTCTTTCTCATCATTATTATTATTATTACTATGTTATTTGTTTTCTTGTTCATCTTCTTCTTCTTCTTCTTCTTCTTCTTCTTATTATTATTATTATTATTATTATTATTATTATTATTATTATTATTATGTCATTTTTCATCATATTTCGATTTCTGCTTTGGTCTCACTACCAACCAAGTCTGCGGGGAGACCTAAGGCAGGTCGTGGCGTGTTGTTATGACTCCATTTCATGTTTTTCTATCTTCCTTATCATCCCTAGCATTAAATAGATAAAGTTTTCCTTAGTGTGTAGGCTGTACTTAATAAGACAATTTGTTGTATACCTCTTAAGCTGGGGTTTCCAGGGATTCTTTCAATGTGTTGTTTTGTTCCATTTAACTAACTATATTATCACTGGCACAGCTCTTGTTTTCAATTTCCACATTTTTTCTATTTCAATTTCCAGGTCTTTATATTTTGACAATTTTTAAAATTCCTTGATTGCTATGTCACAATCCGCTGGACAAACCATATCAATTAATAGACAAGTTTTCTCCTTCTGGTTTTTAACAATAATGTCTGGCCTGTTTGCTTCAATTTTTTATTATTATTTTTTTTTTTTTTTTTATTATTATGTCATTTTTTAATCATATTTCGATTTCTGCTTTGGTCTCACTACCAACCAAGTCTGCGGGGAGACCTAAGGCAGGTCGTGGCGTGTTGTTATGACTCCATTTCATGTTTTTCTATCTTCCCTATCATCTCCAGCATTACATAGATAAAGTTTTCCTTAGTGTGTGCGCTGTACTTAATAAGACAATTTTTTGTATATCTCTTAAGCTGGGGTTTCCAGGGATTCTTTCAATGTGTTGTCTTGTTCCATTTTTTATCATTCCAAGTGCACCTACTATCACTGGCACAACTCTTGTTTTCAATTTCCACATTTTTTCTATTTCAATTTCCAGGTCTTTATATTTTGACAGTTTTTCAAATTCCTTGATTGCTATGTTACAATCCGCTGGACAAGCCATTATTATTATTATTATTATTATTATTATTATTATTATTATTATTATTAGCAGTATTAGTAATAGTAATAATTGTAGTTTTTATCATTCCAAATGCACCTACTATCACTGGCACAACTCTTGTTTTCAATTTCCACTTTTTTATTATTATTATTATTATTATTATTATTATTAATATTTTAATCATCGTGTATTTTAGTTATGATTTCTTCTTTCCGTCTTATTGCTGTATTTATTTTGATGTCGAGGCGCTTGGTGCATTTTCCAGGATGTCATGTCTTCTGCAGACCAGAATGTCATTCATTCCGTGAGAATTAAAATAAATCTTTCGGTAAATATGTACGGAGCACTTTTCTTTGTCTTTGCCTTTTGCCTGTATATATTCAAATGAGTAATTGTGGCGAAGTGCAGGTTTAGATCCTTGTACCAAGAAGATTTAACAGAGGTCGTTCTGCGATTGGATTGGACATTCATTCGGGAAACAGTCATCTGAGCCGCCAAGCCCTGACAGGGCAAATGGGAGAAAGGCTAAGAAATGCCTGGAGATTAATTGGCATCGAGAACGAATTAGAATGATGCTAAAGCAACTGGACACAAGCAATGAGCAAAGCACATAACAGATTTTCTATACTCGATTGACATCGAATGACCTATGTTTCTCTGGGTTTAAAAGGGTATAATATTAATATAATAATGATAGCTGTCAAAACCCAGCTCTTCTGAAGATTTCTCTTCATAATATTTAAAACATAACTCAGCAGACGATGATATTTTATTTAAATAATAAATTAGAAAGAGCATTCAAAGACCGCAAATCTTTGCCAAAGGCCATACCGATATAATCTCAGAGATTAGCAAGAGATGGTTATTAAAATGAGAAAGAATAACTAGAATGAATTTGACTTCTCTCAAGAGTAAAAATACCAAAAAATAAAATTCTAATGCTTTCAAAATTGCACACTTTCGGAATTGCAAACTTGAAATAAAATTGGAGTTGTAATACATTATTTAAAATTATATAAGCGAAATAATTCATTATTTGGCATTTGAAAGGCAAAAGTTATAAAATAAAACCGGAAAAATAACCTAGAAACTTTCTCCCGTATCGGATAGAACCCAGAATCTACAGAGTTTGTCAGGCATGAGGTCAATCATCACTGAATGTCTCATCTCCATCCATCCAGCGGATTATCAAACAAAGAAACAAACAGATAAACATGGCCCTAAGATGCAGGCAAAACAATGAGTGTTATTTTCATGGTGGCGTCATTTAGATATCAAGTCTTCTATCACACCCTGTCTGTCTGTTATTTGATTTTTTTTCGATGTTAGAAAACCTATTTTATTGAAAAATTGCTTTAAGAGAAAGATTTTATAAAACAAATTTAACTTGGCATACAAATAGACCATTTTTTAAGTTTTTAGCTTAGAAATCGGAGTTAAGTCTATAGCTATTGTATAAATCAACCCCAAATCATATGGTAGGCCACCAGAGGATGGAAAGTTCCGCACTGAGATCCGAAGACACATTAGAATGTTCAAGGTAGCATTTCCAAAGGTAAACAATGTATTGAGAGAAAGGAAGATTTCGTTAGAAACAAAAGTGTACTGGATTTTATATGATATCTCTCCTCATATATTGCTGTAAATGCTGGACAGTCTCCTCATAGATGAAGGAGAGACATGAAACAACAATAATTTGATACTACATAAGGGTGCTGTGGATATCATGGTCTGAACATGTGAGCAATGACGAGGTTTTGGAGGGGATGCAAACGAAAAAAAGCTTATGCTTAATATCAGGAAGATACAGCTGAAATATCTGAGACAGGTAATGAGAAAGAAGAGCTTGGAGAATCTAATTCACGTGAGCCATACTTGATGCGCTTGAGCAAGTGAATGAAGGAACAGTTTTGGAGGGATAATCTGGATAAGAGACTTTGTCAAGTTGTACGTTTATTTCATCAACGCTTTTATTACTTACTTTTAAATATAATAGACCAAATGGGCACGAATATTCACAAGGGCAGTAAGATTTTATGGAAAGTATAAAAGTTTACCAATGTCAGAGATTTTTTGTTGCGTGCGGTTCAAGTCTCCCGTCAAAAGATTGGAATTTTAATTCGAATATTCGCGCATTAGCATAGTCTAGGTAGCAAAACAAAAAATAAGCAGAGTATATATATATATAATAAATTTCGATGTTCAAAATTGTTGAATGATCATTTCAACATGAAATCCCTAAGAGAGATTTCACATCTCATCGGCAACTACCACATTTCAAAAGGAAATAAAAAAGAAATAAAAAAATTTGAAGGTTAAGAATTTATCCGGAAGGAAAAAATTTACGTCACAAAAAACAATCGGTTAGCAATCAATGTCTATTTTTAGATTTTGGCAACTTAACTCTTAGATTGAATTGTAAGTGAAAAAATTTGAATATTTGGCTTCGTCTAGCTTTACAAAAGGAAAGGAGTTAACGGATGGAATAGGAAGTGGTGTATGAATGAGAAGTGGGTTAAACAAAACAGAAGGAAAGGAGGGAATGGTGAAGAAGAAGGACAAAGAAAAGAAAAAGAAAAAAAGAAAAACTTCCATATTTTACAGACGTTCGATACGTGCAAAACAAAACTAGCGTTTATAAATGGGTTAAAGTATTAGAAAAAAGATTTTTAGAAAAAACATATTTAGGGGAAAAAGCTGATATATGATTAAATAAAATTAATTAAGTTAATCTAATTAATAATAAATAAAAAATTTAAAAATTTAATAAAATAAAATTTAATTTTTTTTAAAAATTTTCTAAAAGCTATTTTATAAAATATTTTATAAAAATTTATAAGAAATTAATGCAGTAGAAAGATATATATACTTGCAGAAGAAATCGGGGGTTAAGTTTGTACAAGTATCCTTATTTTATAAAGGTAGATATTCAAAGGAGACAGGAAGAGGAAGGTAGAGGGGTGCAAAATTACTGTTTAAAAATTTAATCAATTTATCAAAAAACAATTTAATTTATATTTACTCCCCTAAAAACTAAATTTAGAATTTAAAATCTAAATGTTCACAAATTTCGCTCTATGGCGGCACTTACTAATTAATTCCTTTCTAAAATTCATGAGTAGGTGCTGGTTTGGATACTTTAATATTAGTATTTTTTCTTGCAGACACAGATCGCACCTATCATGAAAATTCCTCGGAATTCGGGCTGAATCTCTCTGTCTCCAGTTAATTACATGGTCCAGCTCTTCTTCTTTCATTTTCCAGAATCTCCGTGAAAGGGCTGTCTGGTATTTTGACCTGGGTTCGAAAAAGAATACCTGTGATTGTAATATCTCTGCTTGAAAGGTCCCGCGGACATACCAATGTAGGTCCGGTAATTTTTCTTGTTGATGGATGGTGAAATGTGAGCTTCATAAATTACCTGTGTGGATTTACATTTATCCTCCACCGGCCAGGCATCCACGGAGCTACAATTGCATTCATTTAAAATTCCGGACTCAGAGTCAGTATTACATAAATTCTTTAGAATTTGCCTACTATGAGAATGTATAATGTTGTCTATATTTGAGGTACAAGAGTAGCTGATTTTTAGAGTGTTCCTATTAAAAAATTTTCATAGAGGATTGTTGTTATTAAAATGTTTGTCTACTAATTTGAGAAAATATTATTATTAATAATAATAATAATAATAATAATAATAATAAATATTAATAATAATAAATATTAATATTTATATTATTGATATTTGTTAGTTTATAGGATGGAGGATTAAACCAAATTATCTTTCTTTTTCTACAGTTATTTTTATTTTTAGTATTAGATGATTCGGGGTCTATTGTAGGTTTATTATACGTTAATTTGTTTTTAAATCCGCTTTTTTGAAGGGCCTTTACTTTCATTGAAAGATTTAATGTTAGATGATAAATGGTTAATCCTATTATTTTCTATATTGGTATCTACTTTATAATATTTTTGGGGTGATTGGATAAAATATTAATATAAGTGGGAAAACTATTTTCTTTGAAAAAAGGCTGGTGGGATCCATCGTTTAAATTAAGGGTGATATCTAGATAGTTTACAATTTTAAGATTAGAAGTGACTTCAACCTTAAAACCAAAATAATTTAGGGCCCTAATGTGAATTCTATTTGTATAGAGCCCATTGGAATTGGGGATAAACATTAACCCATCATCCCGATATAAACCTATTTGTATTTGGTCTAAGAATCTACTTAAAACGTCTAAAATATATATTCCTACTAGATCTGCCAGCTGGGCTGAATTATACGCTCCCATAGGAACATCAAAGTATCATTTGGCCCTTTCGTCCATGTGGAATTATTACAGGTGAGAATAAATTTTCTAGCCGCTAAGATAATCTTATAATCCCTATCCGAAATTTCAACGTAATTTTTAGCAAAATTTAAGCAAAACTCAAGAAGATCTTTACATATAGAGAAGTAGAAGTCAACAAAATCGAATTTAGGGAAGGTGGTTTTAGATTTATTATTGATGTTATTAAACCAGTTTATGGTATCATTGGAACTTTTCCAGAGGTTTGGTTGTAAATTAGATTGCAAATTCTCGATTAGATTTTATAGAATTTCCCTAGAAATTATGACTAAGTCACTTTTTGTAGGATTAATCGGTCTAGTTTGTAATTTGTCATGGAAGTTTGGTTTGTGGCTCTTAAATAAAATGTAAGCTTCTTTGGTAGAAACTTTGCCTATTTATTAGTAGAATTACCAACAATACATTTATTAGTAGAATTACCAACAATACATTTATTAGTAGAATTACCAACAATACTTTTATTAGTAGGATTACCAGCAATACATTTATTAGTAGAATTACCAACAATACATTTATTAGTAGAATTACCAACAATACATTTATTAGTCGAATTACCAAAAATACATTTATTAGTAGAATTACCAACAATACATGTATTAGTAGAATTACCAATAATACATTTATTAGTAGAATTACCAATAATACATTTATTAGTAGAATTACCAACAATACATTTATTAGTAGAATTACCAACAATACATTTATTAGTAGAATTACCAACAATACATGTATTAGTAGAATTACCAGCAATACATTTATTAGTAGAATTACCAACAATACATTTATTAGTAGAATTACCAACAATACATTTATTAGTAGAATTACCAGCAATACATTTATTAGTATAATTACCAACAATACATTTATTAGTAGAATTACCAACAATACATGTATTAGTAGAATTACCAACAATACATGTATTAGTAGAATTACCAGCAATACATTTATTAGTAGAATTACCAACAATACATTTATTAGTAGAATTACCAACAATACATTTATTAGTAGAATTACCAACAATACATTTATTAGTAGAATTACCAACAATACTTTTATTAGTAGAATTACCAATAATACATTTATTAGTAGAATTACCAACAATACATGTATTAGTAGAATTACCAGCAATACATTTATTAGTAGAATTACCAGCAATACATTTATTAGTAGAATTACCAACAATACATTTATTAGTAGAATTACCAGCAATACAATTATTAGTAGAATTACCAATAATACATTTATTAGTAGAATTACCAGCAATACATTTATTAGTAGAATTACCAACAATACATGTATTAGTAGAATTACCAGCAATACATTTATTAGTAGAATTACCAACAATACATTTATTAGTAGAATTACCAACAATACATTTATTAGTAGAATTACCAGCAATACATTTATTAGTAGAATTACCAACAATACATTTATTAGTAGAATTACCAACAATACATTTATTAGTAGAATTACCAGCAATACATTTATTAGTAGAATTACCAAAAATACATGTATTAGTAGAATTACCAACAATACATTTATTAGTAGAATTACCAGCAATACATTTATTAGTAGAATTACCAACAATACATGTATTAGTAGAATTACCAACAATACATTTATTAGTAGAATTACCAACAATACATTTATTAGTAGAATTACCAACAATACATTTATTAGTAGAATTACCAACAATACATGTATTAGTAGAATTACCAGCAATACATTTATTAGTAGAATTACCAACAATACATTTATTAGTAGAATTACCAACAATACATTTATTAGTAGAATTACCAGCAATACATTTATTAGTAGAATTACCAACAATACATTTATTAGTAGAATTACCAGCAATACATTTAGTAGTAGAATTACGAACAATACATTTATTAGTAGAATTACCAACAATACATGTATTAGTAGAATTACCAATAATACATTTATTAGTAGAATTACGAATAATACATTTATTAGTAGAATTACCAACAATACATTTATTAGTAGAATTACCAACAATACATTTATTAGTAGAATTACCAACAATACATGTATTAGTAGAATTACCAGCAATACATTTATTAGTAGAATTACCAACAATACATTTATTAGTAGAATTACCAACAATACATTTATTAGTAGAATTACCAGCAATACATTTATTAGTACAATTACCAACAATACATTTATTAGTAGAATTACCAACAATACATGTATTAGTAGAATTACCAACAATACATGTATTAGTAGAATTACCAGCAATACATTTATTAGTAGAATTACCAACAATACATTTATTAGTAGAATTACCAACAATACATTTATTAGTAGAATTACCAACAATACATTTATTAGTAGAATTACCAATAATACATTTATTAGTAGAATTACCAACAATACATGTATTAGTAGAATTACCAGCAATACATTTATTAGTAGAATTACCAGCAATACATTTATTAGTAGAATTACCAACAATACATTTATTAGTAGAATTACCAGCAATACATTTATTAGTAGAATTACCAATAATACATTTATTAGTAGAATTACCAGCAATACATTTATTAGTAGAATTACCAACAATACATTTATTAGTAGAATTACCAGCAATACATTTATTAGTAGAATTACCAACAATACATTTATTAGTAGAATTACCAACAATACATTTATTAGTAGAATTACCAGCAATAAATTTATTAGTACAATTACCAACAATACATTTATTAGTAGAATTACCAACAATACATTTATTAGTAGAATTACCAGCAATACATTTATTAGTAGAATTACCAACAATACATGTATTAGTAGAATTATCAACAATACATTTATTAGTAGAATTACCAGCAATACATTTATTAGTAGAATTACCAACAATACATGTATTAGTAGAATTACCAACAATACATTTATTAGTAGAATTACCAACAATACATTTATTAGTAGAATTACCAATAATACATTTATTAGTAGAATTACCAACAATACATTTATTAGTAGAATTACCAATAATACATTTATTAGTAGAATTACCAACAATACATTTATTAGTAGAATTACCAACAATACATTTATTAGTAGAATTATCAATAATACATTTATTAGTAGAATTACCAATAATACACTTATTAGTAGAATTACCAACAATACATTTCTTAGTAGAATTACCAACAATACATTTATTAGTAGAATTACCAATAATACATTTATTAGTAGAATTACCAACAATACATGTATTAGTAGAATTACCAACAATACATTTATTAGTAGAATTATCAACAATACATTTATTAGTAGAATTACCAATAATACATTTATTAGTAGAATTACCAACAATACATTTATTAGTAGAATTACCAACAATACATTTATTAGTAGAATTACGAATGATACATTTATTAGTAGAATTACCAATAATACATTTATTAGTAGAATTACCAATAATACATTTATTAGTAGAATTACCAACAATACATTTATTAGTAGAATTACGAATAATACATTTATTAGTAGAATTACCAACAATACGTTTATTAGTAGAATTACCAATAATACATTTATTAGTAGAATTACCAATAATACATTTATTAGTAGAATTACCAACAATACATGTATTAGTAGAATTACCAACAATACATTTATTAGTAGAATTACCAACAATACATTTATTAGTAGAATTACCAATAATACATTTATTAGTAGATTACCAGCAATACATTTATTAGTAGAATTACCAACAATACATTTATTAGTAGAATTACGAATAATACATTTATTAGTAGAATTACCAATAATACATGTATTAGTAGAATTACCAATAATACATTTATTAGTAGAATTACCAACAATACATTTATTAGTAGAATTACCAATAATACATTTATTAGTAGAATTACCAACAATACATTTATTAGTAGAATTACCAATAATACATTTATTAGTAGAATTACCAATAATACATTTATTAGTAGAATTACCAACAATACATTTATTAGTAGAATTACCAGCAATACATTTATTAGTAGAATTACCAACAATACATTTATTAGTAGAATTACCAGCAATACATTTATTAGTAGAATTACCAACAATACATTTATTAGTAGAATTACCAATAATACATTTATTAGTAGAATTACCAACAATACATTTATTAGTAGAATTACCAATAATACATTTATTAGTAGAATTACCAATAATACATTTATTAGTAGAATTACCAACAATACATTTATTAGTAGAATTACCAATAATACATTTATTAGTAGAATTACCAACAATACATGTATTAGTAGAATTACCAACAATACATTTATTAGTAGAATTACCAACAATACATTTATTAGTAGAATTACCAATAATACATTTATTAGTAGAATTACCAACAATACATTTATTAGTAGAATTACCAATAATACATTTATTAGTAGAATTACCAATAATACATTTATTAGTGGAATTACCAACAATATATTTATTAGGAGAATTACGAATAATACATTTATTAGTAGAATTACCAATAATACATTTATTAGTTGAATTACCAATAATATATTTATTAGTAGAATTACCAACAATACATTTATTAGTAGTATTACGAATAATACATTTATTAGTAGAATTACCAACAATACATTTATTAGTAGAATTACCAACAATACATTTATTAGTAGAATTACCAGCAATACATTTATTAGTAGAATTACCAGCAATACATGTATTAGTAGAATTACCAACAATACATTTATTAGTAGAATTACCAGCAATACATTTATTAGTAGAATTACCAACAATACATGTATTAGTAGAATTACCAACAATACATTTATTAGTAGAATTACGAATAATACATTTATTAGTAGAATTACCAACAATACATTTATTAGTAGAATTACCAACAATACATTTATTAGTAGAATTACCAACAATATATGTATTAGTAGAATTACCAACAATACATGTATTAGTAGAATTACCAGCAATACATTTATTAGTAGAATTACCAATAATACATTTATTAGTAGAATTACCAACAATACATTTATTAGTAGAATTACCAATAATACATTTATTAGTAGAATTATCAATAATACATTTATTATTAGAATTACCAACAATAGATTTATTAGTAGAATTTCCAATAATACATTTATTAGTAGAATTACCAACAATACATTTATTAGTAGAATTACCAATAATACATTTATTAGTAGAATTACCAACAATACATTTATTAGTAGAATTACCAATAATACATTTATTAGTAGAATTACCAATAATACATTTATTAGTGGAATTACCAACAATACATTTATTAGTAGAATTACCAATAATACATTTATTAGTAGAATTACCAACAATACATTTATTAGGAGAATTACCAAAAATACATTTATTAGTAGAATTACCAACAATACATTTATTAGTAGAATTACCAATAATACATTTATTAGTAGAATTACCAACAATACATTTATTAGTAGAATTACCAGCAATACATTTATTAGTAGAATTACCAGCAATACATTTATTAGTAAAATTACCAGCAATACAGTTATTAGTAGAATTACCAATAATACATTTATTAGTAGAATTACCAACAATACATTTATTAGTAGAATTACCAATAATACATTTATTAGTAGAATTACCAATAATACATTTATTAGTAGAATTACCAACAATACATTTTTTAGTAGAATTACGAATAATACATTTATTAGTAGAATTACCAATAATACATTTATTAGTAGAATTACCGATAATACATTTATTAGTAGAATTACCAACAATACATTTATTAGTAGAATTACGAATAATACATTTATTAGTAGAATTACCAACAATACATTTATTAGTAGAATTACCAATAATACATTTATTAGTAGAATTACCAACAATACATTTATTAGTAGAATTACCAGCAATACATTTATTAGTAGAATTACCAACAATACATTTACTAGTAGAATTACCAACAATACATGTATTAGTAGAATTACCAACAATACATGTATTAGTAGAATTACCAGCAATACATTTATTAGTAGAATTACCAATAATACATTTATTAGTAGAATTACCAACAATACATTTATTAGCAGAATTACGAATAATACAATTATTAGTAGAATTACCAACAATACATTTATTAGTAGAATTACCAACAATACATGTATTAGTAGAATTACCTGCAATACATTTATTAGTAGAATTACCAACAATACATGTATTAGTAGAATTACCAGTAATACATTTATTAGTAGAATTACCAATAATACATTTATTAGTAGAATTACCAACAATACATTTATTAGTAGAATTACCAACAATACATTTATTAGTAGAATTACCAACAATACATTTATTAGTAGAATTACCAATAATACATTTATTAGTAGAATTACCAACAATACATTTATTAGTAGAATTACCAATAATACATTTATTAGTAGAATTACCAACAATACATTTATTAGTAGAATTACCAGCAATACATTTATTAGTAGAATTACCAGCAATACATTTATTAGTAGAATTACCAACAATACATTTATTAGTAGAATTACCAATAATACATTTATTAGTAGAATTACCAGCAATACATTTATTAGTAGAATTACCAATAATCCATTTATTAGTAGAATTACCATCAATACATTTATTAGTAGAATTACGAATAATACATTTATTAGTAGAATTACCAACAATACATTTATTAGTAGAATTACCAACAATACATTTATTAGTAGAATTACCAACAATACATTTATTAGTAGAATTACGAATAATACATTTATTAGTAGAATTACCAACAATACATTTATTAGTAGAATTACCAATAATACATTTATTAGTAGAATTACCAACAATACATTTATTAGTAGAATTACCAGCAATACATTTATTAGTAGAATTACCAGCAATACATTTATTAGTAGAATTACCAGCAATACATTTATTAGTAGAATTACCAGCAATACATTTATTAGTAGAATTACCAGCAATACATTTATTAGTAGAATTACCAATAATACATTTATTAGTAGAATTACCAACAATACATTTATTAGTAGAATTACCAACAATACATTTATTAGTAGAATTACCAACAATACATTTATTAGTAGAATTACCAACAATACATTTTATCTGCAGTCCAGAACATTTAGATTCCGCCATTAAAAAAATACACAGATGTGTTGATGTGTTGATGTGTTGATGTGTTGATGTGTTGTGAAAAGAAATCAGCCAATCAGTAATTGGTAATCATCGTACAATAAAAAATTCTACCTAGCACTAACTTGAGTATCGAAATTAATAACAAATAATCGGTTAAAAAATGCAGCAAAATTTAGAAGTAAATATGTTTCAGAAACTCAAAAGTTTCATATGCCTTGTTAGGTGGAATTATAAATAATAAACAGACACCGAATGTGGTTTGCTATATTTTCAGCCAAAAGAGGAGCCCAAAATTCCAATTACATAATACTAGAACCAAGTAGATACATATATTTACATAACTGGGAAGTGATCTAACAGAGGGAAAATGCGACACTATGACACGAAGGCGTATTGGCATGACAAAGATGCGCATTGAAA